>QJPP01004308.1:0-170028 GCA_003996215.1 Jaltomata sinuosa
GACTTTCAGGTTCTGGGGAGGAATTTCCGTAGGTTTATTTATATTAGTGTTGATTTGGTTGATTATTGCTAGTTTATTTTCTTGCACACTAGTTTTGATCTATTAAAATGGTTACGTTTTGGGGTCGTTGCTGGTTCTCTCACCCGGGGGTTGGGTGGGTGCCACTCATAGTGGCTTGAATCGTGACAGATATATTATATCAGATTAAAATTAAAATCATACCGACTTGACAGTCTCATCCTGAAGATTACTGACAACATGAACACCATCCTGAACAGTGGGAAGTGTTTAATTTTCATCCACTATTTTTTTATATTTTTGCTTCTTTGAAGGACGAGATTAATTATGTAAATGATCATTGTGTTTTATCTTCTTTGATGATAGCGTTATTTTTTTTTGTTTCAGTCAAGATTCGCTTAGTTAATTTTGGAGTTATTGAACTGAAGTCGTCAAAATCTTCTTAAAGTTCAACAGATGTGTGGACCTTAGAAGAATTCACGATTTGAGAAATTGGATAAAGCTCAACTTCTTCGTGGGTTGATACCATATTTTTAAAAATGACCTGTTAAGATTGATAAAGATGCATCATTTATTATAGAGTATGTTTTACAAAAAAAAATCAAAATATCAAAATAAGATATTTATCGGATTGTTAATTTTCTTGAACATTTCATCCATCACTTTTAGATATTATTGTATTCTGAGGCTTTTACGAGCAACACGAAAAGCTGACTAGTCTAGGTTAGAACAACACTTATAGAACCAACACTGCACGGCATATGGCATGTGATTAGTAATCCTATACAGTTGTTGTCCGGTGGTTCACTTGTATCTGATGGAAGAGTGAAGCTCTTCAAAAGCATTCAAACCCCATGAATAATTTCGATATGTGTCATTCTCAATTATGTAAAAGTGCTTTAGCGAGATATCCGTATTATTTAAAATTAAAAAAATAAAGTTAGCATCTCTGTCCTTATGCTCACATACTTTATCATTGAAACACACCATCAATTCTTTTTTTTGAACACTGCCTCTTCTCCCAAAGTAAGTATCGATCAATCTATTTTGTGTTGTCCTTGATATGTTAAAATCCTTAATATTTTTAGTACACTTTAGGTCGATCACTGTTGCAAATTCTCTGATGGAGAACCTAAGTGTGATGCCATTGATAAGGAGCCAAAATTCATCGAGATTATCCTTCTTCAACTCAAGTATTATAAAATAACGAATCAACTGTGACTGTATCGCGCACTTTGATAGCTCCATAAATATACCAAAACATGTTTTTTTGAACATGGCTCTCTACCTCTCGGATAGTTTAACTTTCAGATGATTTGATAATTCATGATCTCCATAGCAATTGATATGAGGTGATTATGTAGGTCATTTCTTAAGCTGCACAAATTCACAAAATAAGGAGATCAATATACATTCTTGCTATTAAACACATAAATAATAATCTGATACAAGAAAAGTCTGATATAATTTCGTACAAGGGATGTCTGAATATGATACAGATAAAAAGCTCTAAAATTTAAGACAATTATATTATCTCTAAACTTACATTCTTGTTAGTGATACTTGATAATGCAAAACTATATCAGAATATATGATGTCCAAAATGACAATGGTTATCAGTCTAAGAGAGATATATTATATCATAATATAATGTGATACTTAGTACAACTAAAAAAAAAATTGATCCTAAATTCAACTGAAAAATTATATCAGACACAAAAAGGTGGTAAGACCCTTGAAGAGTTCCCCAACAGCATAGAGCTTGGGAAGCTCGGATCCGGTCAAGATCCGAACAACAATGAGCACTCAACTACTAATAAACTATGATACTTATATCAGAATTGACAATGCTTATCAGTCTAAAAATATATATTATATCAGAATATAATATGATATTTGATACAACTAAAAAAAATTCTGACTCTAGATTTAACTGAAAAACTATATCAAACACAAACTAAATAAATTGTGATACTTATATCATGATATATTATATAAAAATTGATAATGCTTATCAATCTAAGAAAGATATATTACATAAGAATATAATGTGATACTGAGACAACTGGAAAAAATTTGACCCTAGATTCAATTAAAAAAAATCATAATAAAATATATCTTTTTTGGTTGATTTATTTTGGGAGAATTATCGTGGACAATGCCCTTCCCCTTGGATGAAGTTTGAGAAATTGATTTCTTCACACTTTTGATACTCTTGTCCTTTTTTAGTTCTTTGCTTCTTTTTTTTTTATGATACTACGGATTTCAGAAGCAACTCCAAAAATATTTTCTATTTTAGAATCATGATGTTGATCAATTGACCCCGTTATAATAGGTTCATGTCGAAATTTAGTTCTATTTTTGAATTCTAATTGCGCAGCACCACTTACATTACCAACACCTTGAGTAAGTAATTCAAAAGATAGGCATTCATCAATAGTATGTGGATTATAGGGTATACCACGAGTAAGTCTCTTTGTTATACTAGAATCAGGCATTGAAGAGGATTTGAGAGCTTTGAGAAAAACTTGAGAACAAACCCTAAGAGAAATTGAAGAAATCCATATTAGAAAAGTAATATTCAAGAAATAAACTTGTCTATACTTACCTTTAATGTGTAAAATCGATTAAAGATCTTTTACTTGTACTGGATAATTACTACTCGAGATTTTAAGGAAGAAACATATGTAACGATGAAATCGCTGATCTTGGGCAATTTGATTGAGTAAATTGAGGAAGAATCAAAGTGAGAGAGAGAAAAAAGAGAAAAATGGATGAGAGATGGATTTTATTTCTGAGAGTCAATTCCCTAAATGGTCACGGAACTTGTGCAAACATCCACTAAAGTAACTTTAATTTTTTTTAGGAAAATATGATCATTGAACTTTGTATGTCTTTCTAAAATAATGAAAAACTAAAAAATAGTTAAGGCCATGTTTGAAAAGCTACAAGAGAATTGAAATTAGGTGTAATTGAATGTAATTACACAGTTTGGCATAACATGCAATATGAAATAACAAGTCAATACTACTAAAGTAAATAAATTAGAACATAAAATATAACCTAAATTTAAAATTAAACAAAAAACATAATACTCTTATATCAACATAACATAAAAAATAAGTTTTACCAGAACCTAAGTAAATATAATTCAAAAGGAAAACATAAATGTATAACCTTATTCAATAATGAAATTCTACTTTAATTTAAACACTAGAATAATAATGCAGTTACACGCTAAACAAAGAAAATAGAAGATATGAGCAATTATATTGAATCATAAGAAGTAAAAATTGGGAAATGAGAAGAAAAAAAAATGAAAAAAGTAAAAATATAAATAAATTAAAATAATAGAAAAAAAAAATAAAAAGTAACCTTGTCTTTACACCCAATTCTGAACCCCTCCATGAGAATTAGACAATGTAATTACACCCAATTTTCCTCTAAGTTGTAATTATATGGTCAAACAAATATATCAAATTGTGTTATTACATCTAATTATACTCAATTTCAATTCTCTTGTGGCTTTCCAAACATGACCTTAACTATTTCTTAGTTTTTCATTATTTTGGAAAGATGTACATAGTTCAATGACCATATTTTCTTTAAAAAAAATTAAAATTACTTTAGTGAGATATTTGCACAAGTTCAGTGACCATTTAGGGAATTGACTCGTATTTCTGATATTAAGAGATATATTACCGTTATATCAAGGATAAATTAAAATAGGGAAAAAGTGCTATATAATTAAAAGTAGCTTAGTGTTATGTAATTATTTTAAAATAGTGTTGAATTACATAATATAGGAGCTTATATTATATTTATTTTACACAAAATTTAATAGAAGAATACTAATAATGGGTGTTCTATTTGCTGGTTTGGGCCCTTGGGCCAAACCCGACTATTTGTTTGTATTTGAATCTTTTTTTTGTTAATTTAAGGCTCTTGAAGCCCAAACTTTAAACTAAAAAAAGGTACTAATAATGGTATATTGGACCTATACACATATTATATAAGGACATATTTGATCCAATATAGTTCCTTACTATAATTATTTAATAATTTATGAAGTTACATTTATGAAATAATTTGATTAAATTATATAAAATTTTCTCACCAGATTAAGGTATTACATATAGGCACATTATGAATCATTTTTAAATTAATTATTCTGTCATTTCGTACCATTTAAATTAGAAGTTCTAGGTAAAATCATAATAATTAATCATAATGTCATAAAATAAGAAAATTCATAATGTAATGATTTTTTTCTTCTTGCTACTAATTTTGCCTGTCTCGTTGATTAATAAAAATAGTTTTCATGTATTGAGACCTAATCTTATGCTTATCCATTTTACATTTTCTTTTTCGCTGCTAATTTATATATGAAGGTGGGATTGAAAGGCCTATTTTTATTGTAGTAGTATGAAGAAACCCTGTCAAACAAGTTTTGATAATGAGGCAAAATCTATTCTTGGTAAAAGTATAATTATGGAAATTAACTATAAAAGGCAGTCCATGTCAAACAAGGAAAGGTTGATAGCTTTCCTATCAAGAAGAGGAGAGTTCAAAAAGGCGTGTCAAAGTCCTACAAAGAAAAGAATTCGATTTTGAAGCATGTCCAAATCCTAGAAGGAAAGGACTGCATATTTCCTATCAAGGAAAGGAGAGCTTGAGACTTCTATAAAAGTAATGGAGCAAAGAAGAATTCGTCAGACCTATTGCACAAAGCTGAGAAGGAGTATTCTCAAGCAATAGAGATCTCAAGCAAGCTTTTCAAACGAAGACACAAAGAGAGAGTTGTTTCTAGTTCAATCCTGTGTGATTGTTAGGACAAAGAGTGTGTGTTGTGAGGCTTGTAACAAGAAGTGGGTTTGGCTTCTTGAGAGAGTTTGTGAGACGTGTAGCAAGAAGTGGGTTTGGATTCTTGAAAGAGAGTTTGTGAGAAGTTGCAACAAGAAGTGGGTTTGGTTTCTTCGAGAGAGAGCGGGTTTGAGTGAGTTGAAACAGTAAGAGTTTATTGTTTGAGTTAGGTACTAGAGTTAGTTCCTTTGATTATTGAGTTGTAATCATAAAACTAGAAGAGTTAGTGAAAGCGAATTCGTGGTTTTTTCTCTTGGAGTTGGGGAGGTTTTTACGTAAATCTTGTGTGTTAATTTACTTACTGCTTTAAGTGGAACTGTGCTAAGGACCGGGTCCCTGAGTTAAGTAGTGGACACTAACTTTCTTCAATTAGTAGCAGAGCAGGTCTTTTTGTTAAAGGTTAACACCTTAAAAGGATCTAATGGTTGCTCCTCCAACCGCTCAGGAAGGCTCCTCTCAAACAAGGTCACCCTTGTTCAATGGCAAGTACTATGGCTGGTGGAAGAATAGGATGATGGATCATCTCATGAGAGAAAGTGATGATCGGTGGAATGTCATTCTAGATGGTCCCACCATTCCTATGAAGACAGGTACTGATGGGAAGGAACAAGTTCCAAAGGATAGGATATAATGGAATGCTACTGATAAGATAGCTATTCAAAACAATTCCAAGGCTAGAAAGATTCTGACTTGTGGTATTGGAACTGATGAATATAATAAAATCTCCGCTTGTCAAGATGCTAAGCAAATATGGGACACTCTTCAAACTGCTCATGAAGGCACTACTGCTGTAAAGAAGGCCAAGATAGACAATCTAAACAGGCAGTATGAACTTTTCAGAATGAAGGAAGGAGAAACTATTCAAGACATGCACACCAGGTTTACTGCTATACTCAATGAAATTTATTCCCTAGGAGAGCACATCCCTACTTGAAAGGTTGTTAGAAAGATCCTAAGTGTATTGCCTGAATCATGGGAAAGGAAAGTAGAAGCAATCACTGAAGCTAGAGATCTAGACACTTTGGCTATGGATGAACTCATTGGAAATCTGACAACCTATGAACTAAAGGAGAATCAAGAGAAGGACATTGGAACTAAAAGAAAGGATAAAGTTATATCTCTCAAATCCACTGAGATTGCTGATTATAACGAAGAAAATCTGGCATTGGTCACCAAAATATTTCAAAGGATGTTCAAAAGAGGTCAAAACCTTCAAAGAAACTCCTTCCGAGGTCAAGAAAGGGATGCTCAGTTGTGTCACAAGTGTGGAAGTCCAGATCACTTCATCAAATTTTGTCCTTTGTGGGCAATAGAACACAAGAAGGCTACCACAGAAAAGCCCAGATATCAAAGTAAGGATATCACCCTCCCATCTCATAGGAAGATGACCTCTCAAGAGGCTGACTTAGTAGTTCATAAGTCTCTAGCTGCTATGGGAGAACATAGTGATTAGTCTGATGAGGAGGATCCCAACAATCAATCACTATTTTCCATGGTCGAAGCAAAGGAAGAAGACACTCTGGCCCTCTTAGCTGTGACTGGCACTGAAAGTGATTCAGAAGGAGAAGAGTCAGCTGAAACAACTCTTGCCCTTATGGCATACTCTGAGACTGATATTGGCACTAATCAAGATGAGACTAAGGCATGCTTCTCTGACTTCAAGCCCAACCTACATACCTATTCCAAGAGGAAGCTTGAAACTCTCTCAGCAGTTCTCATAGATGCATATTATTCAGTATGTGCTGAGAAAGAAAACCTTTTGAATGATTATGCATCCCTAAGAATGGAAAGTGAAAATCTTGAGGAAGATAATGTCTCTTTAAAGAACTCTCTCAAAGAGTTCTCTAAAAAAGGAAAAAATCAGGCCACTGCTCTTCAACAATCCCTGGAAGAAAATCTCAAAAATCTCAAAACAAGTCTCTCTGAACTGTCTGAAAGAAACAACACTCTGACAAGAGACTTGAATAAAGCCAATCTTGAGTTGGAACAAAATAAAAAATGGGCAAAATCCTCAACTCTTCTCTCTAACATTTAGAACAGCCAGACCACCTCCAAGCATGGACTAGGGTTTAAACTTGAGGTCTGTAAGGCAAACTACTCTATGAATATGGTGTGCACTGCATATGGGAAGGAAGGATATCTCAAGAGTCAATGTCTAATTTATCTGGAAGCTGATC
Source organism: Jaltomata sinuosa (assembly GCA_003996215.1). Lineage (NCBI taxonomy): Eukaryota > Viridiplantae > Streptophyta > Magnoliopsida > Solanales > Solanaceae > Jaltomata > Jaltomata sinuosa. Next base: position 7,059 of record QJPP01004308.1, read on the forward strand.
AAAAAAACCTGAACTTTGTCAACAAAATCAAGAGTTGACCTTCAACTCATCTGAAAGTTGATCAAAGAAATTTGAAAGCTCCCAACAAACTCAAAAGGCAATATCCAACTCACATGAAATCCAAGGAAAGGAACCTGAACCATGTCAACAAACCCAAGTCCAAGGAATTGAGAAGGATGCTCTCTATCAAAAGGGAGTTTCCCTACTTGGCCAAAAGAGACTTGATTCATTCGTTCACTCATAAAAGGGGACCCAAGCTTATCTGGGTATCCAAGATGAGTCACTGACTGTTGTGCATGAAAGGAAGAGAGGAATGATTAAGCCTTGGCACCTTGATCGTGCTTGCTCTAGACACATGACTGAAAACTTAGACAATTTCCTCTCTCCTGCAAAACTTTAAGGTGGAAATATGGCCCTGGAACTGAAAAAATCTGAAGATATTACTGGTACAGAAGGAATGTGTATGACATGAAGAAGTACATGTCTCAGGGGGAATATCCATATATCAGCAGTAGTACATGCCAAAGAGCTCCTGAGAAAAGCTGCAAGGAAGTTCCTAAGGCATCTCAAAGGGATTCAAGTATTGACTATGATGAAACATTTTCACCTGTGGCTAGGATGGAAGCAATAAGGATGTTGATTGCCTTTGCCTCTTATATAGAGTTCAAGCTATTTCATACAAATGTGAAAAGTTCTTTCTTGAATGGATATCTAATGAAGGAAGTATATGTGAAACAGCCCCCAGAGTTTGAAAATTTTAAGCTACCTGAGCATGTCTATAAATCGGACAAATCCTTGTATGGAATAAAGCAAGCCCCAAGAGCATGATGATATAATTTTTGAGGCTTCTGATGATGTGTTGAGCAAAGAGTTTGCATCTTTGATGAGTAATGAGCTTGAGATGAGCATGATGGGGGAGCTGACCCTTTTCTTGGGATTACAAATTCACCAAACAGAGGCTGAAACCTCAATACATCAACAGAAGTATGTCAAAGAACTTTTGAAGAAGTTTGAGATAGAGGAGGCCAAGACAAATGATACTACTATTGCCATCACTAGAAAACTCGACAAAGATGATGTTGGAGTTGGTGTTGCTGAGACTAAATTCAGAGAAATGATAGGATCTCTGTTGTATCTCAAAGGAAATCAAGGACTGGTTATTTGAAATCCTGCAGGTGACTTTTTTGATCTTATTGGCTATGTTGATGTTGACTATGCTGGATACTCGGTGGATAGGAAAAGCACCTCCGAAATGGCACACTTTTTGGGACCATGTCTTGTACCTTGGACTACAAAAAAATAGAACTTTGCTGCACTATCAACAGCTGAGGCTGAATATGTAGTTGCTGCTTCTTGTTGCTCTCAGTTACTTTAGATTAAGCAACAGATCAGTGACTATGGCATAAATATTGGATGCATTCCCATATTTTGTGACAACACCAGTGCAGTTAATATGGCCAAGAATCATGTTCACCACAAAAGAACTAAGCATATTGATGTGAGACATCACTTCCTCAGAGACTGTGTTGAAAAAGGGCTGATTAAAATGGTATCTTGTGGGACTGATGAACAAATTGCAGACATATTTACCAAATCTCTGGGAAGAGAAGCATTTGAGAAAAATAGGTTGGCCCTTGGGCTAATCAACCAGCTATAGCTCCTGACAAGGAAGGAGAGCCTCCCTCAAAGAAGGATGAGAAGGCAAGGTGGGAGCACAGTGAATCAAGGTGGAAGCACAGTGAATGATGGTGATTAACTAAGATTGATACAGGACCACATTCATAAGTATATAAGGGCACTGCATGGACAACACTCAAGGATCTGATCCTTAAGGGGTCACCTATTCAGGGGGAACATATCTAGTGAACTAAAAGAGGGCCTAGCAGCCTCCTTACATTTTTAATGATGTCAAAAGGGGGAAGAACTTATGAGCTCGTTATGAAAAAGTTGATGCTAACAATGAAGACAAAACAGAGAACAAGTTTACATGGACCAAATGCTACAGTCTTTTTGCAAAAATAGGATAGAGTTTGCCATCATCAAAAAGGAAAAAATTAAAGAAACCTTATCAAACAAGTTTTGATAATGAGGCAAAACCTATTTTTGGTAAAAGTATAATAATTGAAATTAACTATAAAAGGCAGTCCATGTCAAACAAGGAAAGGTTGATAGCTTTCCTATCAAGAAGAGGAGAGTCTAAAAAGGCATGTCAAAGTCCTACAAGGAAAAGAATTTGATTTTGAAGCATGTCTAAATCCTACAAGGAAAGGTCTGCATCTTTCCTATCAAGGAAAGGAGAGCATGAGAGTTCTATAAAAGCAATGGAGCAAAGAAAAATTTGTCAGACCTATTGCACAAAGCTGAGAAGGAGTATTCTCAAGCAATACAGATCTCAAGCAAGCTTTTCAAACGAAGACACAAAGAGAGAGTTGTTTCTAGTTCAATCCTGTGTGATTGTTAGGACAAAGAGTGTGTGTTGTGAGGCTTGTAACAAGAAGTGGGTTTGTCTTCTTGAGAGAGTTTGTGAGACATGTAGCAAGAAGTGAGTTTGGCTTCTTGAAAGAGAGTTTGTGAGAAGTTGTAACAAGAAGTGGGTTTGGCATCTTGGAGAGAGAGTGAGTTTGAGTGAGTTGAAACAATAAGAGTTTATTGTTTGAGTTAGGAACTAGAGTTAGTTCCTTTGATTATTGAGTTGTAATCATAAAACTAGAAGAGTTATTGAGTTATACAATATCGATACATATTTATACACTATTTATACAATAATGATACACGTTAATACACCATTTATATAATACTGATGTACTACATAGCTTTTATACATTATTGATACATTATATATACATGCGGCTATTGTTTTGTAATTTTTTTTTGTGACTAGTTCATTTTTGGGCTATTTTTCTTGTAAAGAAAACTTGGCTATATTTATTATAAACTAATTACTTTATTGTACATATTTAAAATTATCTCTTGTATAATTAATCTTTGCATATTTAGATATTTTTATAATTTACTTGTCATAATTTGATTTTAATTCTAAGGTAAAATGACTAAAAAAGATGGGCATGTAAGATTTTTGTAAGTATCTTATTCAAAACATATGCGTTGAATGTAAACATTGAAAATATTGCTTTCTTTTCGAGTTTCAAGGAGAAAATATTTCAAAATCTTGTATTTTTTTTCTTCCATTTGTAGGCAACTAGAATTTTTTACTACTTTGTTTTTGTTTTCCTAATATGAGTAGCTAAATTTAATACTAAGGTTGTGAATCCATGATGAGTGTTGTGTTCATGCATGGTTCTTGCTAAATATATGATTAACGGATTGTGAATTCTATTTATTTCTCATTCTTCATTATCGACTGGTGGTTACAAATATTAACCTAAGTCAATTGTTTTTTCTTACCTGGAAATGTAAGTTAGAATTTGAAAGAAATAAATAGCATGAACTTAGAACGTTAATCCTCATTTAATATATTCGCTTAAGAATAAGATGAGCTTATTACTTGACACTAAATGGTCATTCTTAATATTAACTCCTTTGCATTTGGGAAAATCAATAAGAGGAAATACTAGTCAGCTACTTAAAAATAGAGTCAATTCCTTAAATGGTCACTGAATTTGTAGAAATATCACAGTAAAGTAACTTTTAAATTTTTTTGAATAATATGATCACTAAATTTATAGAAATATCTCATTAAAATAACTTTTAAATTTTTAATATGATCATCAAACTATGCACATATTTTCAACAAGGTGAAAATTGACGAAAAAGTTAAACTTTTAAGGAAAGTTTTTATATATTTTAGGTTTATTTTTTAATTCAATACCCATTAAACAATTATATAAAATTTATTTTACCCTTTTCAAATGAGTCTTTAATAAAATAAATTATATTTACGTAACTAGAACAAAATGGAGATGCAATCTGACATATTTTTTTCATGAAAAATCAGTACCATTTTATCCTATTTATTTTGCCTACCCATTAATCTCAAGATTGCAATTAAAAAGATTTGATATTTATGAAATTTCTCTTAACTGAAAATAAAGATTAAAAAGAAAAACATCAAAAATACGTGGTTACTATCCATTGCACATCTGAAATACAATAAATTATATTATTAAATTAGATTTTAAATAAAAATAAACTAAAATGATAAATGTATAATATTTCGTTAAAAATAAATAATACATGTATAAACTTTTTAAAGAGACATTATAACCTTTGTTTTGTTCTAATTACATAAATATAAAAAAAATTATATTTAAAACTCATTTGAAATGGGTCAAATAAATTTTGTATAGTGGATTAATGTGTATTGGGTCTAAAAATAAATTCTTAAAAGATAGATATATATATATATATATTTGTTAAAATATTAATTTATTTGTTAGTTTTCACCTTATTGGAAATATGTGCATAGTTTGATAATGTAATGACCGGGTTCGTCATTACGGGTAAATCATTCGTGCCAAGTTTTTGGTTAGAAAACTTTCGAATTTGGGAGTTGAAAATTTTGGGCTAGGCTAGTCTCGACCGGTTTTGGAGCGAGGTAGGGTCTAAGGCAATCCGGGTAAGGATTGGATTAGATGTCTTGGTTCGAGCTAGTTTTCCTTGTAGCTAAGACATAGAGGAGTCCGGGAGACTTTTCAGAATCGAATTTGGGTAAGTAGAGCTCCCGAAATCGAGGTTGACGTGAAGGGGTTGTTCCGGAATGTCAGAAAAACAAGTGTATTGTAAAATGGACCAATTTTGGAGATTTCTCAACATTTTGTCTGTGACGAGCGCTATCGCTCCGCCACGGAGACCTCCGCTATAGCGGTATAATTACCTCTATAGCGGAAGTCAGGAAAGTCAACCTTCTCCATAGCGGTTGACTCCATTATAGTGGTACCGCTATAGCAGAGCGGGGACCGCTATAGCAGAGTGATGGGACCAGAAAATTCAGAAAGTGGATTTTTAATTTCATTCTCTTTCCTTCAGCCCCAAAAATAAATGAGAGCTATTTCAAAAACCCTCCTAGGCTGCTCCAAGGCTTGGGAGCCATGAGGAGGAGGGATTCCAGCGAAAGGGACGCAAAACCACGGATTCGGGCCTGCAAAATCGTCTGGAAACACCTTCACGGAGCCAAAAAGGGCATTGAACAGCTGCTCGGCATCCAGGTAGGCTAGGTTTCTCCCCAAGAGTAGATTGACCATTTTTATTTCCTATTATTGTGTAGAATGAAAGGGAGAATCCATGATTAGGCCTTCGGGCATGGAGTTTGGCGGATTCAATACTGGTTATGTGTGAATTAGGAATTGTATGGATTGAAGGGTTGGTCTTATGATACGTATAATGTGGATATTTTATTATTTTGGTAGAATAAAATGATAGGCTTGGGGACTGGAATGTCGGGAAGGTTCGGGGAACTGGGGGAATGCTTAGGAACGACGGGTAATGGAAATGGAAAACAACCAGATAAGGTTTCAAAAATGTAAATGGCATGAGAAGTAGTTGTTGCTTTTACTAAGGCTAAGGGGAGGTGTTCCTACTCTGTGTTCGGTGTTGGGTAAAGTATCGAGAATCACGTAGTTGCTAAATTATGCTAAGAAAGGAAATCATTCATTATATGTCAGTAAGGGGAAACGGGTTGATCCTCGGACCAAGTTTGGGATAAGTCATCCACCCAGAGAGGGGTAGGTGATAGTTAACGATCCTTGTTAGTAATGTATGTTGTGTACTCTTATCTAAGTGGTTGTATGAGATACATTTCTTAGGGATTGTTAGGAATGTCTAAGAGTCCCGTATTACAGTCTGTGAATTGAACTATTTGTTGCTTGTGGTTTTACAAGTTGTTTGTTCATTATTTGACTGTGAATTAATTGACATTCGATTGGCTTGGGTACCACGCCTAGTACGGGAATACTAACAGTTTGTTCGGGTACCACGCCTGGTATAGGTATAACAAATGGTTGGCTCGGGTACCACGTCTGGTATGGGATACTAATGGTTGGCTCGGGTACCACGCCTGGTACGAGAAAATACTAACGGTTGGCTCGGGTACCATGCCTAGTACGGGTTTACTTTACTGCATCATTTCATTGATATTGTTGCATTGTGTGATTGGTGTTGGTTCCATGAGTAGACCGGGCGGTGTTTATAAATTGTGATATTACTTTTAGTCTTGGTGTAGGCCGAGTTGTTATACTTTATTGTTCTTTTGGTCTTGGTGTAGGCCGGGTAATTATATTGTGAGTTTGGTCTTGGTGTAGGCTGGATTGTTATATTATATTGTGTTTTTGGTCTTGGCGTAGGCCGGGTAATTATATTGTGAGTTTAGTCTTGGTGTAGGCTGGGTGGTTATATTATGTTATCAGCTGGTCTTGGTGTAGACCGGGTTATGATGTTAACTATTGGTTGGTGTTGGTGTAGATCGGGTTGTCATGTTAACACCTAGATGTGTTAGGGGGATCCGAGTGAGTCCGGACTATGTAAAAAAGGTTATAAGTTTACAATTTATTGTCGTTAAGTGTGTTAATAACGGTCAAGAATTTGTTGTGGTTAATAAGCTAAGGATGGGTGTTGGTGTAGACCGTGTAGCCTGTTGAACACTTGGGTGCGGTTAGAGGATCCTTGGAGGGTCCGGGTTTCGGGATTAGAAAGGGATTTAGATATAACTCTGTTGTTGTCATTGAATATGTCAATGGTTGCTAGGTTATTTTCATGTGATTGGTCAATTGGGAGTACGACGGAAAGTCTGGGGTTGTAGTTGTTGGTTGTTATAACCAAGTTGGAAAGTTGTATGAGAGGTCCAGGAAGGGCCGGACACCAGTAAGTGATACTATGGGTATAAGTGATTTGGTTGGGCGGTTAGCCAGGTTAAGTCTGAATATCTAGTCAAGGCAGTTGACTTGGGTAAGGGAAGGGTAGTCCAGATATGGATATTGTTATTGGTAAGGATTAAGTGAGACTTGGGAAGTCTAGGTGACAAGGCGACTTGGTAATCCAATGGTTAGGAAGGTCGGTACTGAAAGGGGAAATTGATAAAAGTAATGTTGAAGGGGTGGATCATTTACATTGTGCATTTTATCTTGATTTTTATATGATGGTAGGAGTGAATTTGGGTCAACCGATGATGCCTACCAGTACGTGTGTTGTACTGATTCTACTCTTGCTATACCTTTTTGGGTATAGTCTGGTTGCAGGGTTGGTGATATTTCACAGGTTCAGGATTGCGGTGATCTTCCAGCGGCTCCTACTTCCTTCTATGGTGGGAGTTGTGTCCATATTATGTTATAAGCTCATCTTGTAGAAGCTCTTGTACCGGCTTAGACTAGGTTCTGGGGAAGGTTTTTATATTGTTAATACATTTCCATAAGTTTTAAAGGTTGTGTAATTTTTTAAAGCTGTTGTATAAAGATTTTCCAAACGTTTGTAAAGGGATTCTTCATGTATTGAGGGACTTATTTAATGGTTTATTTTCTTTTCCGCTTTGCCTGTTGGTTCAGGTGGTAAAGATTCTCCTATCTAGGTGGATTAGAGTAGGTGCCCGCACGGCCCGGTAGTTGGGTCGTGACAAATGGTATCAGAGCCCAGGTTATCGGTCTCCCAGTACAAGAGCAAAATGTTGAATAGAGTCCCGTGGATTGGTGTGTTGACATCCACATCTAATCCTAGGGAAGCTATGATGCACTCTAGGAACATCTCTCTTCTTTCATTCCTTTTCGTGCGGTTCTTTCACTTGCTTGTATGGGGTGAGTCCAATTGGTATCTCTCGATTTCAATTGGTATCTCAACAAAGTAAGGATGTCATTGGACTCCGGTTGCAGTAAGACAAGCAAGGAAAATTAGAACCGGAAAGGTTCCAATTGGTATCTGGACTGGGAGGCTATATAAAGGATGGATGAATCGGCTAACTGTCATCCATGAAGCGAATGAAAGGTGATGAAACTAGTTTGATTGAGTGTCAGAGCTTGAGACTCGTGACTGTATGTATTGCATTGTTTGAATGACTGCAATTTTGTAGTGTGTAATTGCTGAGTTGCCTTGAAATCTGTAGTTAGTGAAGAGTCTTAACTTGGTTATGTATTAATGATTGAAGGAATTCTTGTTTTGTAATTCAAGTGGAAAACAGTATGCTAAATGTTGGGCAGGGTGTTATCGTTGTTAAGAATGATAAGGGAAAAGGATATATACATTTGTGGGAACTCAGGTTTTAAGTGTTTGGTATGTGAATAAGTACCAGGGACAAGGGCTATTATTTCTTAATAGCGGGAATTAGGGTAAGACATAGATGATCGACTAATGGTCATCCATAGGACGAATAGAGAGTAAATTGTGTGACTTGATTTGGTTGTGACTTGATTTGGTTGTAACTTGAAGTTGAAATGTTGTGTTGTACAACTCTCATGTGACTTGCTTGAAATGTGTGTAAATTGTGTCCGCCGTGCATGTTGAGTCTGCAGAGGGTCATTACGTTGAAAATTTTGTGTACCTTAGGCTGTGGTAATCTGTTAAACGTTTTGATTTAAGAAGTGGTACTGCATTTTGAAAAAGGGCTTATCATTGGTTAAGATGATAAGGGATTGGAAACTGTGACTGTAGGGAAGCTTCGGTTTCAGGACAGTCCGGACTTGGTTGGGAACCATGGGCACAAGGGAGTCATTAGTGTTTAATGGCGGTAAGATATTGTTGGGAACGATTGTCTAGTATTAACTCTCTGTAATTGATAGTATTTTATGCTGAATTGTGATGCGTTTGATGCCAGGAATGGTCTTAAGGGTGGTTTAAGACCATGGCGGGATTTACAGGTTTGGACAGTGATAACCGGGAAGGGGGAGAGGTGCATTTAGCTGAAAATCAAATTTTCTGTACTGTTACCATTGGGACCGCTATAGCGGAAGTCAACTGCTATGGCAGAACCGCTATAGCGGAGTGACCACCGCTACAACAGAGGTGCGTGAGGTAGTGAGGTAGTGAGCCTGCTCTGCTTTCCCCTATTTTCTTTCCTTCCCGAGGGCAATGTAAAGGCAAGTATTAAGCTGCGAATTGCTTTGTAAGATAAGGAAACCAATGATTTAGCTAATATAGTATGCACGTAAGGGAATTTGTCAGAAATTTAGCATCCATACGTGAAGAAATAAAGGGTAGGCATGGTAGCCCGGGGTATTGATAAGATTGTGATTGACCATTGGTGGGTATAGTCACCCATGTGGAATTTGACAAGATGACCCATAATTAACTGAGTAGTGTTGGACACTGCTCATAGGCTACGTTATGAGGGTGATTATTGATTGGTTTATTATTGAAGATCCTTAGTGGTAGGGTCAATCGAAGGAGTGGGGTTATTAAAAGTGATTTTTTAGCATTATTGTCTCGCTTCTTGACCATGAAAATACCCAGTGTTACTGCTCTTGGAGAGGTAGGGGAGTACCAATTTTAGCCACGGCTAGGGTGTAAGTGCCCAGATAGAGTTCCCCCTAAGGTGAGAGTGACAAAATCTCAGGCTAGGATGGGTTCCAATGGAACTCTTGTTGTTGTGTGGTTTAGCGGCACATGGTGTCTCGAGGTATAGTGTTGATACGAGTGAGGTGATAGGATGATATGTGAGGGGTGTAATACCCCATAGGACACTTCCGGAATGGAGTTCGGGCTAGTAGAACTCTGGGTATAGTGGGAAAGGGATCGCCATGGTGGGATCTAGTCCCCTTGGCAGGGAAAAACTGTGTTGTTCGTTAGTTGAGTTTCTTTGGCTCCGGTGTTTCAACGAGGCCTCGGATTTCTTGGGCACTCGGGGAGGGGTAATCGAGTTACCTTGTGCAGCTCGAAGGAAGGAATTCCTAAATAGAGCGGAAGTGAGTTAAAAAAAATTTGGCTGAGTTGGGTATACCAAGGGATTGGGAGGTTTTTGGTGGTTTGCGTAAGGTTATATTTACGCTGTCATGGTAGAGCATTAAGATTGAGGGACGGGCTTGTTCTTTCCCTCTGCCATAGAGATCATTCGGGGATGAACGATGGGTAAATTGGTATCTATTGTAATGACCGGATTCGTCGTTATGGGTAAACCATTCTTGCCAAGTTTCGAGTTAGAAAACTTTCGAATTTGGGAGTTGAAAATTTTAGGCTAGGCTAGTCTCGACCGCTTTTGGAGCGAGGTAGGGTCTAGGGCAATCCGGGTAAGGATTGGGTTAGATGTCTTGGTTCGAGATAGTTTTCCTTAGGGCTCAGACATAGAAGAGTCCGGGGGACTTTTTGGAATTGGAATCGAATTCGGGTAAGTAGAGCTCCCGAAATTGAGGTTGACGTAAGGAGGTTGTTCCAGAATGTCGAGAAAACAAGTGTGTTGTAAAATGGACCAATTTTGGAGATTTCTCAACATTCTGTCTGTGACAAGCGCTATCGCTCCGCCACGGCGACCTCCACTATAGCGGAATAATTACCGCTATAGCGGAAGTCAGGACGGTCAACCTCCGCCATAGCGGTTGACTCTGCTACAGAAGTACCGCTATAGCAGAGCGGGGACCGCTATAGTGGAGTGACGGGACCAGAAAACCCAAAAAGCGGATTTTTAATTTCATTCTCCTTCCTTCAGCCCCAAAAATAAACGAGAGCTGTTCCAAAAACCCTCCTAGGCTACTCCAAGTCTTGGGAGCCATGGGGAGGAGGGATTCCAGCGAAAGGGACGCGAAACCACGGATTCAAGCCTGCAGAATCATCAGGAAACTCCTTCACGGAGCCAGAAAGGGCATTGAACAGCTGCTCGGCATCCAGGTAGGCTAGGTTTCTTTCCAAGAGTAGATTGATCATTTTTATTTCCTATTATTGTGTAGAATGAAAGGGAGAATTCATGATTAGTCTTTCGGGCACTGAGTTTGGCGAATTCAATACTGGTTATGTGTGAATTAGGAATTGTATAGATTGAAGGGTTGGTCTTATGATACGTATAATGTGGATATTTTATTATTTTGGTAGAATAAAATGATAGGCTTGGGGACTGAAATATCGGGAAGGTTCGGGGAACCGGGAGAATGCTTAGGAACTACGGGTAATGGAAATGGAAAACTCCTAGATAAGGTTTCGGGAATTTAAATGGCATGAGATGTAGCTGTTGGTTTTACTAAGGCTAAGGAGAGGTGTTCTCACCCTGTGTTCGGTGTTGGGTAAAGTCTCGAGAATCACGTAGTTGCTAAATTATGCTAAGAAAGGAAATCGTTCATTATATTTCAGTAAGGGGAAACGGATTGATCCTCGGACCATGGTTGGGCTAAGTCATCCACCCGGGGAGGGGTAGGTGATGGTTAACGATCCCTGTAAATGTTGTATGTTGTGTACTCTTATCTAAGTGCTTGTATAAGATACATTGCTTAGGAAATTATTAGTAATGTATGTTGTGTACTCTTATCTAAGTGTTTGTATGAGATACATTGCTTAGGGATTGTTAGGAATGTCTAAGAGTCCTGTATTACAGTCTGTGAATTGAACTGTGTGTTGCTTGTGATTTTACAAGTTGTTTGTTCATTATTTGACTGTGGATTAATTAACATTCGGTTGGCTCGGGTACCACGCCTGGTACGAGAATACTAACGGATGGCTCGGGTACCACGCCTGGTACGAGTATAACAAATGGTTGGCTCGGGTACCACGCCTGGTATGGAATACTAACGATTTGCTCGGGTACCATGCCTGGTACGGAAAAATACTAATGGTTGGATCGGGTACCACGCCTGGTACGGGTTTACTTTACTGCATCATTTCATTGATATTGTTGCATTGTGTGATTGGTGTTGGTTCCATGAGTGGATGGGGCAGTGTTTATAAATTGTGATATTACTTTTGGTCTTGGTGTAGGCCGAGTTGTTATACTTTATTGTGCTTTTGGTCTTGGTGTAGGCCGGGTAATTATATTGTGAGTTTGATGTTGGTGTAGGCCGGGTTGTTATATTATATTGTGCTTTTGGTCTTGGTGTAGTCCGGGTAATTATATTGTGAGTTTAGTCTTGGTGTAGGCTGGGTGGTTATATTATGTTATCAGTTGGTCTTGGTGTAGACCGGGTTATGATGTTAATTATTAGTTGGTCTTGGTGTAGACTGGGTTGTCATGTTAACACCTAGATGTGTTAGGGGGATCCGAGTGGGTCCGGACTATGTAAAAGTGGTTATAAGTTCACAATTTATTGTCGTTAAGTGTGTTAATGACGGTCAAGAATTTGTTGTGGTTAATAAGCTAAGGATGGGTGTTGGTGTAGACCGGGTAGCCTGTTGAACACTTAGGTGTGGTTAGAGGATCCTTGGAGGGTCTGAGTTCGGGGATTAGAAAGGAATTTCGATATAACTCTATTGTTGTCATTGAATGTGTCAATGGTTGCTAGGTGATTTTTATGTGATTGGTCAATTGGGAGTACGACGAAAAGTCTGGGCTTGTAGTTGTTAGTTGTTATAACCAGGATGGAAAGTTATCCGAGTGGTCCAGGAAGGGCCGGACACCGGTAAGTGATACTACGGGTATAAGTGGTTTGGTTGGGCAGTTAGTCGGGTTAAGTCTGACTATCTAATCAAGACGGTTGACTTGGGTAAGGGAAGGGTAGTCCAGGTATAGACACTGTTATTGGTAAGGATTAAGTGAGACTTGAGAAGTCTAGGTGACAAGGCGACTTGGTAAGTCTAAAGGTTAGGAAGATCGGTTCTGAAAGGGGGAATTGATAAAAGTAATGTTGAAGGGGTGGAGCATTTACATTGTGCATTTTATCTTAATTTTTATATGATGGTAGGAGTGAATTCGGGTCAGCTGATGATGCCTACCAGTATGTGTGTTGTACTGATTCTACTCTTGCTATACCTTTTTGGGTATAGTCTGGTTGCAGGGTTGGTGATGTTTCACAGGTTCAGGATTGCGGTGATCTTTCAGCAGTTCCTACTTCCTTCTGTGGTGGGAGTTGTGTCCATTTATGTTATAAGCTCATCTTGTAGAAGCTCTTGTACCGGCTTAGACTAGATTATGGGGAAGGAGTTTATATTGTTAATACATTTCCGCAAGTTTTAAAGGTTGTGTAATTTTCAAAAGCTATTGTATAAAGATTTTCCAAACGTTTGTAAAGGGATTCCTCATGTATTGAGGGACATATTTAATGGTTTATTTTCTTTTCCGCTTTGCCTGTTGATTCGGGTGGTAAGGGTTCTCCTATCTAGGTGGATTAGAGTAGGTGCCCGCATGACCCGATAGTTGGATCATGACAGATAATCATACTTTTCAAAAAAAAAAAAAGTTACTTCACTGAGATATTTTTACAAGTTCGGTGATCATATTTTCTAAAAAAAATTAAAAATAACTTTAATAAGATATTTCAACAAATTCAATGACCATTTGAGAAATTGACTCCCGAAAAATATTGAGTAGTGAATATATATATCTAAAACTACTCATTAGCAGTATATTTGATGAAAACACATGGCATTACATTCCATTAACAAAAGGACACAACCTTGATTTTTAAATCCAAATAGTTAACACTTTCAACAACTTAGCAATTATTAGTATTCTATAATATCAAACTCTTTCAATCTTAACAGAATTGAATTAATACCACTAATCAAGTAATTTTTTTATTTTATTTCTTGTGGAATTTGACGCCAACTTTAGTTGAATTATCATGTTTGACAATAATTGCTTTACATTATTTGTATATGTGTAATTTACATATTGAATACTTGATCTTTTTAATTTGTTTTACGTTGAATCGCATTTTCATATGTGTAGATATGCTTATTTTTAATGAAGTGCATATAATTTCTTTTTTGTTATGTGGATGTGAAACTTTAATCTAGAATTTTTTTTTCTAATTTGATACTCCCCCTTTGTTGAAGCGTGTGAATCAACTTATCTAAGAGCCTTTTTGAATTGACTTACTTTTATAGGTGTTTTTAATCACTTTTGTAGTAATTGTGTAAAATGAAAAGTACTCTAACTACTTATTTTTAAATTAAAATAACAAAAATAAGTAAAAAGTCATAAGTTAAAAAATTTAATTGATGACTTTTGACTTATAAATAATAAGTTATAATATTTAAACAGGCTATAAATGTTTAATTTTCTTTTTCCGCTTCAAGCATCCAATATCAAGTGTTTTACAGATTTAATTAATCAAAATTTATTCTATAAAATTATTTTATTAAAAGATTTATTAAGACTCCTTACTGAAGAGTCCAGAACTTGAAGTCGAACATCCAGTTCAGAGTAAAGGAGCCTATATTATTTGTCGATGATCTTCTCTTATGCTTCTTCGATTCATATTATATAGTGTTTTCAATTTGGATATACTCCTTAAGGATTTCTTACTCTTAAAAATAATAATAATAATAATAATAATAATAATTGCCTTTAATTATTTTTAATTAAATAATATTTATTTAATATGATATTTAATTATATAAAATAATCACTTAATCTAAATAAGAATAAATTTGAAAAAACAATTAATATATTGCTGATTATGTTTCTAAAACTATTTATGTTGAATTATATATAAAAACTAAAAGCACAATATTCTCTTTCTCTTATATTATAAGAGGGAGTTGAAGCAATTTCAACTTCCTCTTGGTCATTTTTCATTAATTTCTATGTTTTAATTTATTTGTCTTATCTTTTTAATTTATTATATATTCAAAAATTATGTTAAATTAGAATATTTAACAATTTAATATATTTGAAAGACATAAAAAATTTAATTGACTCAAAAAAATTTATCATTGTCACATAAATTGGGACAAAGGAAGTAACATATATTATTTGAAGTAGCTGAAGCAGACATCCAAGGACATTTGGTCATTTTCGTTAATTTTGCCGTTTTAATTTATTTATTTTATAACGTGTCTGCTTCAGCTGCTTCAACTCCCTATTATAATATAAGAGAATTTATTATATATCTAAAATTACATAAAAAGATAAATTATAATAATTAATAATTTAAAATATTTAAAATATTTAAAATATTTAAAAGACAAAAAAACTTGATTGACTCTGGAAATTCTATCGGTGCCACGTAAATTGGGACAGAGAAAATAACATATATTATTTAAAAATTACGTAAAAAGTACTAGAAATCATAATAAATAAAAATTTAAAATAATTAAAAGATATATAAAAAGTTTAGTGAACTCTCCAAATTCTATCAATGACATATAAATTGGAGTAAAGAGAATAATATATATTATTTAAAAATTACGTAAAAAGTATCATAAATTATAATGATTAACAACTTAAAATATCTAAAAAAATTATATAAAAAAATTGGGTTGACTCTTCAAATTTCATCATTCCCACGTACATTGGGACAAAGAGAGTAACATATATAATCTAAAAATTATGTAAAAAATATTATAAATCGCAGTAATTAACAAGTTAAAATATTTAAAAATTGTATAAAAAATTTGATTGATGACCCTCCAAATTTCATCTATATCACATAAATTGAAATAAAGGCAGATAAGCAGATACGAGGTCGACGTGCCTATTTGTGTTACCTGCTTGGATATTCCCTTTTATATTTTCTCTGTTTTAATTTGTTTATCTAAATTTTCTTTTTAATTTATTATATATTTGAAAATACATAAAAAATAGTATAAATCACAATATTTAAAAGACATAAAGATTTGGTTGACTCTCCAAATTTTATCAGTGTCACATGAGTTGGGACAGAAGAAAAAGTACTATAAATCACAGTAATTAATAACTTAAAATATTTAAAAGCTACATAAAAAATTTAGTTGATTCTCAAAATTATATCCATGTCACATAAATTGAGACAGATAGAGTAACATATAATATTTAAAAATTAAGTAAAAAGAATTATAAATTATAATAGTTAACAACTTAAAATAGAGTATGTAGAAACTATATAGAAATTTTGATTGACTATTTAAATTCTATCTGTGTCACATAAATTAAAATAAAAAAATAATATATATTAGGGGCTGCTTTATATCCAGTAATACAAGATACGGACCAGTTGGAAAAAAATTTATTTTGAATGATTTAAATTTTTAAGAAGAAAACATACGTTTACCAGTTTGTTTACTCTGCAGTGACATAATTATCAGTTTTTCGCAAAGTTAGGCCTTAGCATTAATATGATATTTTGTCGTTTTCCTAAGTGACAATCTAAGAGAAGCAAAACGGTACTCCCTTCGTCCAACTTTACTTGTTCACTATTGACTTTGCACATTTAAAATTATAAATAAAAAAATAATTTTACCATAATCATCCTTTGAATATAGTAAATGCAATCATTCAAAGAGGCATGGCCCTTTTGAGTTATTCAAGACCACACGGCTAGCCATCTGAGCCCAGCCCATTCATCTTTTCTTTAAGAGAAGATTACAGGGCATAACAAATCTAAACCCTTAATCATAATCCATAACAACACTTTAAAAAAGTTACTATCCACAATAAAAATAGCAATATTTTGACTGGCTCCATCCACAAAGTTCAAATACAATCAGAAGAGTATCAACCTCTTCCTAATATCACGCCCAATTCAATATCCACTTTCTTTTTCAAGCAAATTTTTCTCTCACAATCCCAAAATTCTCGCCATTACTCCTGAATCAATTTCTTCATGATTTCAAATATTTTTATACCATAATTCGTGTCTTTCACAATTTCAAGTAACCACCATTTATATATATATATTTGTTTGAATTTGTATTTTAATTTTGTATATGTATATGACAAATATGAATTTTACACACAAATTATTGTATATGTATTTTCGATTGAACACAAATACATATTTTTATACTTTTTTAACACGAAAATGTATTTATCTTTTTAGATTTGTAATCTTACAAATGTATTTTCAATATAAAATATATTTTATACATAATTAGAATACAAATACAAATGGTTTATATTTTTTGACTGTTCTGATATATGTATTTAAACAATGAATCACAAATGTATTTTGTGTTCTAATTAATTGTATGCAATGCGAATATAAATACAAATAATTTATATTTTTTGGTTGTTCTGGTATATGTATTTAAACAATGAAATACAAATATATTATGTGTTCTTAATTGTAGCAATGTGAAAACAAATACAAATAATTTGTAAAAATTACAGATACTCCATATGTATTCATAGAGTCATACACATACAAATCAAATTTATATATACATATGTATTATTGAATTTACAGTTTAATCTCCATACATATCTATGGATTCGAATTGAAAGAACACAAACTATATATAGATTCAAATTTGAAAATGTAATCTAAAAAGTGTAGATTACGTCCATGATATAATGAGATAATTATACTCATTAATAATTTTTTCTTTTTAAATGATCCTTTTTAAGGAGAGAATTATACTCATTAATAATCTTTTCCTTTTAAATGATCCAGAGAATTATACTCATTAATGATCTTTTCCTTTTAAATGATCCTTTTAAGGAGAGAATTATACTCATTAATGATCCTTTCTTTTTAAATAGCAACCGTCAGCTAAAATTATGTTTCACTCTCAATTTGTATTTGTATTTAACTAATAAAATAAATGCGTTAAATACAAAAAAAAATGACAATAATTTAACTTAAAAGTTACTATCGCCCGTAATTAGCAACTTTATGCTATCTCCTCCTTATTTATGATCTCAAGTTTGCTATTTCTGAAAGTTTCTCTTTCTTTAATACTTCCTTCAAATCACTTTACTTATTACTCTCTCCGTTCAATTTTACTTGTCACTTTTTAACTTGGCACATCTATTAAGAAAATAATGATTGACATAGCTATTTCACCACATTACCCCTATTAATTAATGTTAGAATACTGCTAAATAGCACAACCACTTTTGACACAACTCGACACAATTGGGGAAAAAAGTTCATAATGCCCTTTAGTAAAAAAGTTCAATACCGGCCTTGTTTCTCACAAAAAATTCCCTCCAAAAAAAAAATCACCTTTACAATCGAGCATGCCTGCATCTTTGATTCTTCCAATACCTCTACTTCTTCAATTATTTTCCTTTACCGATTTTAAGTTATTCATTTTTTTTCTTTTCAGATTTTAAGTCCTCCATATCTCTCATTTACTTACCTAATTCTTTCTCCTATAATCTTTACAAAATGGACCCAAACAATCTCCATATCCAAATAAGGAAAACCTTGAATGAAATTTTTGGGATTGATGATAGTGATAGTTTAGTTGATAGTGGTGTTGAACATGATTATGATTCAAACGCTTCATATTTGGACAGCGACGATGAACGTTTTACAAATTTGCTGGCTCAAACAGATTCAAATATGTTGGGTCCTGATCAAGTGGAGGAAGACGAAAATCATAGTCCAGAACCATATGAATATGAGGATCAAGGGGTAGAAGAAGATGGAGATACCTTTACTGATGAACAATATTTGCATAGTTCTATTGAAGGTATGATTTGTAGTAGTCTTAATTCTGCGTTTGCATTCTACAAAGAACACAGTCGATTGAAAGGTTTTGGCGTGGTTAAAAAAATATCCAACAGAAAGGGTGGTGATTCAGTTAAGTATGTGACATTTAGTTGTGATAAGGGTAGAAAATTCATAGCAAGGAAGCAGAGTAAAAATATTGACTGTAAAGCTAAAATAAACTGTATTTTGATGCATGATAGTTCCTGGCGTGTTCCTACAGTCCATCAAGAACACTGTCATGAGTTGAATCCTTTATTATCACACTTTTTGCCCTGCCACAGGCATTTAAATAGGACTTTGAAGAGAAATCTTGTAGCTCACAACATAGCAGGATTAAGACCTTCAAAGAGCATAAGACTCTTAGAAGTCCAAGCTGGTGGTCCGAAAAGAATGAGGTGTACTCCAAAGGACTGCAGAAATTACATTCTTTCACAGAGGAGGCTCAGAACATTGTCCAGTGATGGTGAAGCAATACGCAGGTTCTTTTGTGAAATGCAGATAAAGGATAGAGAATTTTTTTATCTAATAGACACGGATAATAATGACAGACTTAGAAATGTGGTATGGGTTCATACACATTATAAGTATGCATATCGTGAGTTTGGTGACGGTATATGTTTTGATACAACCTACCTTGTGAATCAATGGCTCATGCCATTTGCTTCCTTTATTGGTGTGAATCATCATAATCAGTCCATACTTTTGGGATGTGCTTTGATTACTAGTGAGTACATTGAAACATACAAGTTTGTTTTCAGAACTTGGCTTAGTGTCATGGACAATGTACCTCCAACATCAATCCTCATAGACCAGTGTGAGAGTATCAAGGCAGACATTAGACATGTGATGCCAAATGCAATTCACAGGTATTCCATTTGGCACATCTTCACCAAGTTACCGATTAAACTAAAGCGTGTTCATAATCATAAAGTTGCCAAAAAGGAATTCAAATTCATTATCTTTGATAGTATTACGATTGATGAATTTGAGGTAAAATGGGCTGCATTCATTGAACTATATGGCTTAGGTGACGGAATTTGGTACTCTAAACTATTTTTAGAAAGGGAGAAATGAGTTCCTGTATTTGTCAAGCACTACTTTTGAGCTGGTATGATGTCCACACAAAGGTGTGAGTCAATGCATATTTTTTTTGATGACTACATAAATGATCAAAGAACCCTAAAGCAGTTTGTTGAGCAATATGAGATAGCTATGAGAGTCAAATATGCTAAAGAATTAGAATCTGAGGCTAAATCTAGAGAAAAACAAGCAATAATTTTCTCTGAATTTGATTGGAAGAAGCAAATATAAACTCATTACACCCGCCCATTATATGATATGTTCAGAAAATAAATACAAAGGTTATTACACCAAGAATTAAGCGAGCCTCAAGATGTTGAAGTAGTGGAGGGAGTTGAGAAATATAACATCACAGATTTTTCAATAAGGAATGATTTTCATGGGGATTCATTTGTGTACGCAGTGGAATATAGACCAAACGATCAATATTTCGAATGTAATTGTAAAAACTTTCAAAATATTAAGGTTATTTACTGTCACATACTAAAAGTAATGACACACAAAAGGATTCAGATTTTACACGACAGGTATTTAATGAAGCGGTGGAGAAGCAATGTCATTCGTTCATACTTGAAATTTTTTTTCCTGGAGGTTACCCAACAATGACATAAGAGTTCAAAAAATACAATAGGCTGAAAAAATAGTTTGATAGAATTTGTGATGTTGCATATTTAGATTGGGAAGATGACATGGCTGTCCCAAATGTTAGTGGTGATAACTCTGAGGATGATGCAACATACATAAGAAATCCTAGGGAAGTTCGTTCACGTGGAAGGCCTCCGATCAACAGGCCTAGATCAGCACGTGAAAACACCTTTAGGCGAGGTAGTAGACAATGGTGGGACGATAATTATGTAAATAATGATGACGGAGAAAATGAGGGTGATAGAAGGGGTGGTAGAGGCAGTAGAGACGGTGGTACTTCTGGTGATAAAAGAGGTAGAACTGGTGCTACAAGAGTTACTTTAGAAACTGAAGACCCAAATAATGGTGAGTAAGTGAACTTGTTGTATTTTGATTCCCTTTTTGGTTGTAACAATTTTTTTAATGAACAAACTTTGTTAAATCGTTGGTGTAAATCACGTTTATAATAAATGAATTATTTTTAAACTAAGAAAATATAACTTTTATATGGTTGTAATGTAATGCATACTACATTGGCCAAGTAGTTGAATAAAGATAGACCAAATTAAAGTCAAAGGCAACATTCATAAAAATATATTTTTTAAAACAGGTTGAAAATTTAGAATCGAACTCGTGACCTTAGAATTCTAAACTTGACGCTTGACCGTTTGGCTGAAATAGCCTCATCTGATGATTCTATCAACTTATAAATAGAATGCTTGTGCATATTATATTTTAAAAAAAAATGAATTCTCCCACACCGATTGTAAAGGCAATATTTTTTTTATTTATAATGACCAAAATTAGCTTTGAATAGCAGTGATGGTATTTGTGGTGTTCCCAAAGTGTAAATGAAGTGTTGTGTGATCTTTGATTGGCTTAACAGAGCAACTAGTCTTCATGGATGATCTCACAACGACGAGCTTACACATCAAATTGTGCCAAATCTACAATCACTATCGTTTTGTTAATTTTAATTTCCTTCATGCCCAATCACTTTTCTTTTGACAAACATTGACAAATATCCTTCAAGCTAATTTATTTTCTTCTAAAAAATAAATTTATTTAATCTTATTTTGTCATTAACATTGTAAATTGGTGTACTCATATTATATGATTTGTAACCATAACCTTATACTTTAAAGAAATGTACCAAAAATTAAGCAAGAATAATCTTCACACGAATACTTTCAATATCAACCTCCTTTCATTAATTCAGAAGTTTCAACAAAAATAAAGATTCAAAACAGAGTTCATCAAAACATAAGCATCGACAAGAATTAACATTCATCAGTTCATTCAGGGGTGGAATTTGGGGGTGGTAAAGGTGGAGGAGTTAGAACTTCATCAGCATCAATGCCCATTCTAATGAGTAGACCCCTTATCAGACATTTCAAAGTATAAATTTGATTCGATAAAGTGTCGTTGTCATTTTCAATTCTTTGAATTGCTTCTTCAATATGATGAACGCGTACAAACATTTCTTTGTAACTATCTTGCAACTTATACTCGATTTCATTCAGCCGCTGTAATATGTTGTCCATGTTTTTTTCTAACAAAAGATAAAGAAAGAAGTTAGTGTTTCTCTTAGTAAGAAGTAAATAAAATAAAAATAAAATAAAATACAATATGTATTCTTACCTTTAGAGATTTAGTAAAGAAGAGGTGAGGTTGTATACAAAATGCAAAGCCCTCTAAATAGCTTTGAGTTAGACGTTTCGATTTTCAATTCAATTTTGGTTCCCTCCAAACTTCGATTTCCAATTCAATTTTGGTTCCCTCCAAACCAAATTAAAATTTAAAATTCAAATTTTGAATTTCAATTTAATAATCAATAATCAATTTAATTAGGTAACACAATCAATTTAATTAGGTAACAAATCTTAAATTTTAATTTAATAATATCAATTAATTTTGCTATAATATTGACGTTTAATTTTCCTTACGAAATAAATTGATATTAAAATACTTACATTTTTAATTAGAGTGTTAGTTTAAGTTTTTCAAATAGCAATAATTGCAAAGATGCATTGAGCCTCCAACTTCAACCACGCCTACGTCTTCACCAATCAGATTTGGTGAACCTGTTGGTGAGTAAAATTCTCATTGGCCATGTATAAAAAGTAACATTGGAAACCATCACGTTGTGCTCGTGTAATGTGTTGTTAGATTTTGACGGAGATGGTAAGTATTACATGCAAAAATGATGGTGATGTTAGGTCTTACTTACAATATCAAAGCTCATTTTAGTAATTTCAATTCAATATTGAATCACACAACATAATAGAAGAGAAGACGCTGAAAATGATAATAAAAAATTATTATTAATTAATTCATCCATGATCCAAATAACCGTACATTCATTCAAAATCATATGAATTCAAATACATAATCTTGAAAGAAAACTAGCAATTTATGGAAGCGAGGGTGGTAAAGACGAAGGAGAAACGTAATCATTAGGATTCATTTCAAAACAAACAAATAGGCCCCTCAATATTTTTTCCAACCTAGCGTGAATATCATGAAATTGATTTCACAAGCAATCTTGTCGGTCTGCAAAATAATCTAATTTTTCTTCAAGTTTTTTAATTTTATCTTCAACATCTTGAATGTGGAGGGTTGTTATTTCGGCACTCTCTTGAATCCGATCTTTGATTTCTTGTACTCGTTGGACCATCATCTTAGGCATTCTGATAATAACAACAAAAAAAAAAGATTAGTAGTATTTTTTCATACCTACGGAGTAAAAATTGAAGAAAAAATAAAAAAGATAATATACCTTTTGGCCATTTTCTGATGACTTAGTCTTTATTTAGAGAATTGTGTGTACTTTGTTTACAAACAAAGAGCAACTTAAATAGGTCTTTGTAATCGAATGAACTATTAGAATATCAATGAAGCATTTATTAGATGAATTCGTTTGAAAAATTAAAAATTAAATCTGACCTGCCATGATTAAATTGAGAAAATAAACTAAACAATCATTCATTTTCATTCATAACTAAAAAATTATTATATTCATAACGATCATTACATTCATAACAAAATGAAATTTATAAAAAACCCATGCATGCATGCACATACACCCTGTGCACTATCAACCACAAAAACAAAAATAAAAATAACTTAAATAAACCAACCCCCCCACCCCCCACCCCCACACACCAGCACCACCACCACCACCACATGCACACATATGAAGCACCAACCTACATCTTCATAATTCGGGTAAATTAAAGAGCCTTGTAATATTCCTTGTAATATTCGGATTGAAATATAAAGGTAAGTTAAATAATTGAAAAACATTTCAAATTTAATTGAAATAAAATATTAATTTGAAAATAATTCAACTGAAAAAGATTTCAATATACGTAACTTGTAAAATTAATTTCAAATCAAATTTAATCGGATGAAATGTTAATTTAAAAATAATTCAACTGAAAAAGATTTCAATACACATAATTTGTAAATGAGAGAGATAATGCCAAGCACCAATTTCATTCAAGTAACTTAGATAGACAAATCAGTAGGGACAGGTTCATAATCAAGTAACTTAGATAGACAAACCACTAATTCATTCTTGCTTGGTTGGCATAAGGTAGGGACAAGATCATTGAGCTGGGGGTGGTGAAAGTGGAGGAGTTAAACATTGATCAGGATCAATGCCTAAGCGAGTAAGTAAACCCCTTAGATGATTGTCCAGTGTATGAATTTGATCCGATAACGTAGTCAATTTTTCGTCTAAATCTGCTATTAAACTCAATTTTTTATCAATTTTTCGTTCAAGAGCGTATACATATTTCTTCATTGTTGTTCATTTTCAATCTAACAATACAAAAATAAACATGATTAGACCCATGCACTATAAGAAACTAAATACTTGAAAAATCAAAAAATTCATTCCTAAATTCTTTGTTTCATACCTTCCGAGATACCTTTGAGAAGATTAAAAATCTGAGTTGAGTTGAATTTGCTTACAACTAAAATGAGAACCTCCTTTAAATAAGCATTTGAATAGATGGTTATCAATGTAGGCACTAAAAATGAGTGTTTGACTAAAATTTAAATTTAAAAATTTTCTCTAAAAAAATAAATTTTAAGTGACATAAAATTCAATGTAAATTTAATTTAGTGTTGAGTTAAGTTTGACTAGATATTCAATTTAATTCAATTTTAAAATTTGAAGATTTCCCTCTAAAAAAATAAGCTTTAAGTGAGTCAGAAAATTCGATTGTAATAAAAATTGTGTTGAGTTAAGTTTGACTAGACATTCAATTAAATTTTGAAGATCCATTTAAGTGTTAAAATTAAATTTAGTCCTAAACTGCCTAAATCAATAGTTCCTTCCTAATAGAGTAATTGATTGCCATGTCCAAAACTCACTTAAAATTCCTTTCTAGTGTAGCAGTTAAGTGCAGAAATTAAGAGGGCAAACACCAACTAAAAAGACTTATTTCATTGAAGGGAAGGAACAAAGACGGCCAACATAAAATAAAGATAATAATATTTAGACATCAACCGTGTCTAAATCAGTTGGTCGGGAAGGGAGGGCTGTGTTTGGAGGTCCTTGTTTGACATTTTAAGGCTGGGCATCATCATTCTTTCAAATTTATTTGCAACACCTTCCATACACAATATCATCATCTCCTGCTTGTGGCTAAAGTGTTTCACACAATGAGTTAAAGCAACAACCTCAAGTCATAGTTCCTGAACTTGAGAAACTAGAGCCTGAACTGGATTGGAGTTCATCTGAACAATTCGGTATTGGGGATGGGGAGAAGGGAGGAGGGCATAGCAGAACTATTGATTTGATTAGCCATTTTCAGCTACAAAAAAAACATAAATTAGTTACATTATAAGAATGAAAATATCCAACGAATGCACATGTAGAGTAATGTTATCATACCTTTAGATTTGATTTGAGGGGATTATAATTCACGATTGCTTGTGTTTGTTATACGTTATGTGATGGGGGGAGCCTTAAATAGCAACAGATTATTCAAAAAAATCAGTCAAAAATTTAATTGTTTAATAATTCAAAAAAAAAAAAAAAAAGCACGCATATCTAAGCCAATAGCATTCTCTTACTTACCTTAGAAGCACAACACTTCATAATCTTTTTTTCTGCACCAATATCTTTCTATATTCGAGGTAATGATAACTTCCATTGGAAACACATACTAGTATCACCACCTACAAGCAACGTAAAACAAATTTTTCTCCATTTCTTTACGTCTATTTGCAACTGATAATGATGACTTTCTCCATTGCTGATCAAAATTTATAACCAAAAATTGTTAAACTATTTATTTATAATTTTGAAGTATTTCAAATGAAGTGTATACAAAATTTCGAAAATGGCTAATGTTTTAATTTTTTTACCAAAATTTTAAAGTATTTCAAATGAATCTTTTTTTTTCAATGTTATGTACTCTAGATTTTATTCCAACTAATCTATTTTGATCTTTCCTTAGTTATTTGAGAATTTACTTTTAAAAGCCTAAATATTTTGTACCCAAGAATAAGAATTAGAAACAATTCACATACACATAAATAAACAAAAAAAATATATTCAACAAGCCATTTTATATCATATTCAGAATTTTTAAGAACCCCCAAATACATACACAAAAAAGATCCCCCTCAAACTAAATAAAACCCAAGCCCTGCCAAAAATATCCACATACAGGGTGGGGGATGGGGTTGTTAGGATCATGTACAAATCTTAAAATTCTGGTGGTGGAGGGGGGGGGGGGAGGGGGTAAAACGTCTTTTTTATCAAGATCAATCGCATGCACAGTGGTCTTCATCATCAAATTCAAATGCTCCTGCTTATCTCTGATCTTGGCCATCTTCGCTAAAATCCGATCAATCTTCTCCATCATATCAATGAGGATAAAATAAACGTCTACAAGGCGTTCATTAACACATTTATCTGGCAACGTGTTCTCATACTTAAGTGACCACATTCCTTCTATTTCTGTTCAAAGAAATAAAATAAAATAAAAAGATAATAAAATAAAATAAATAACGCTAAAGAAAAAAATATGAAAAATGAACATTACCTTTGTTTCTTTGTAAAAAATATGAAAAGATTTGGAGAATTAAAAACTGTAGTGGGAGAGGATGAGGGTTTCAATATATATACCCCAGTGATGGGCGGTTACCATATATAAAGACATAAACTGCCTAAAAATTTAGGGTGATTAGAAAAACGTTTATATTTATTTGATTTGATGAATTCAGCAGATGGGGCTATTCCAGCCAAATGATCAAGCGTTCTATTTATAATTCGTAAGTCACGAGTTCGAGCATAGGCAAACGCTTTTTTGTTAAATTAAATAAATATTTTTATTTTAGTTGAATAGAATCTTCTAAAAAATATTTACTTTTTATTTTTCTGTTTCAATATTTGATAAAAGGAGAAAATAAAGCATCGATAAAGAAAAAGATAAATCACCTAGTATAAGTCAATAATTATGTTGACTAGTCATAAGAATCACTAAATTGAGACTCAATTGAATCAAAACATGGATTCAATCAATATTCACCTAGTATAAGTCAACAATTATGTTGACAAGTCATAAGAACCACTAAATTTAGACTCAATTGAATCAAAATATGGATTCAATCAAGATTCACCTAGTATAAGTCAACAATTATGTTGACTAGTCATAAGAACCACTAAATTGAGACTCAATTGATTCAAAACATGGATTCAATCAAGATTCTCCTCGTATAAGTCAACAATTATGTTGACTATTCATAAGAACCACTAAATTGAGACTCAATTGAATTAAAACATGGATTCAATCAAGATTCACCTAGTATAAGTCAACAATTATGTTGACTAGTCATAAGAACCACTAAATTGAGACTCAATTGAATCAAAACATGGATTCAATCAAGATTCACCTAGTATAAGTCAATAATTATATTGACTAGTCATAAGAATCACTAAATTGAGACTCAATTGAATCAAAACATGAATTCAATCAACATTCACCTAGTATAAGTCAATAATTATGTTGACTAGTCATGACAACCACTAAATTGAGACTTAATTGAATCAAAACATGAATTCAATTAAGATTCACCTAGTATAAGTCAACAATTATGTTGACTAGTCATAAGAATCACTAAATTGAGACTCAATTGAATCAAAACATGGATTCAATCAAGATTCACCAAGTATAAGTTAACAATTATGTTGACTAATCATAAGAATCACTAAATTGAGACTCACTAGAATCAAAACATGGATACAATCAAGATTCACATAGTATAAGTTAATAATTATGTTGACTAGTCATAAGAACCACTAAATTGAGACTCAATTGAATTAAAACATGGATTCAATCAAGATTCACCTAGTATAAGTCAATAATTATGTTGACTAGTCATAAGAACCACTAAATCGAAACTCAATTGAATCAAAACATGGATTCAATCAAGATTCACCTAGTATAAGTCAATAATTATGTTGACTAATCATAAGAATCACTAAATTGAGACTCAATTGAATAAAAACATGGATTCAATCAAAATTCACCTAGTATAAGTCAATAATTATGTTGACTAGTCATAAGAACCACTAAATTGAGACTCAATTGAACCAAAACATGAATTCAATCAAGATTCACCTAGTATAAATCAATAATTATGTTGACTAGTCATAAGAATCACTAAATTGAGACTCAATTGAATCAAAACATGGATTCAATTATGTTGATCAAATAAAATTAAATTCAAATTAATTATTATGAAAATATAAATATTTACTTTATTGATCTACAAAGAATAGGTTAAAAGAATTAAAGTTGGATGAATGTGCAGATGAGGCTATTCCAGCCAAATGATCAATAGTCACGTTTATAATGCTTAGGTCACGAGTTCGAGTCTAGGTAGAAGCGTTAATTAAAAAAAAAATTGGGAGAAAATTTACAGTTCAATTGAATTTTTTAAAACTTTATGGGAGGAAAGTGAAAAAGTGTCTTTATAAATCACCTTTAGGGTTTCCTCTATTCAAACTAAGTCATTATTTTTTTCCGATCAAAATAATGGCAGGATTCACTCCCATATACCCTGAATCTTTTTTCATCGATATTTCAGTATTAAATTATCAAGATCGTACATGATTCATGATGATGCGGTACATTTATTTTTCTTTATTTTAACTAAAATATTTTTATTTGTTAATTTCAGATCTTAATAATTGAATTTTTTTGTTACAGTGGATGCCAAAAAGTATGTCTGAATACATTCCACCATATTCAACGGACGTTTAGATTCGTCGGGCATCTAGGATTTATAATGATGTATATGACGTATTTTCAGCACGAATAATTTCCAGCGGCAGTCATAATAGAAGGAAGATAAGCAACGGTTGGAGATCTTTTATCGAGCACTCAAATTACCAGGAAGGAGATGTTCTTGACCTGTTAATTTTTCGTAGTAGTGAAAATGGTGTAAAAATCATTGTTCTTAATGGAGACCCACATATATGTGCCATTAATAATCGACAACGGGCAGAGTGATTTTATTTTGACTTTCTATCTAGTATGATAATTTTCTTCCATCTAAACTGTCAGTATAATTTTGTTGCTTTGAAATGAAATCTTGATTAAAAGTGTTATCTACTTTATTTAGATTCTTCTTTGTTTATTTATATGATGATTTTCTATGATGATTTTCTTCCATCTGAACTCTCAGTGGTAGATTAGATATTAGATTGTTGCTTTGAAATAAAATCTTGATTGGCAGAAATGGTGCAACATTTGAAAGAACCTAGGTGATTTAACGGTTGTAATTATTATATTTATTTTAACATAAATGATGTAATTTTTGAAAGAATCTAGGTGATCTTTGAAAAACGTTTCTTGATTTTAATTCAACCAATGTAGCGGTTGATTTACCAGCCAACACCTCTATAAATGACAACAATACCCTAAGATAGAAATCACTCCACTCATCTCTTTTACTATGTCTTCTATTAATAGCGGACCACCAGTTTCTCAAAGGGTTGGAAGACTTGCGAATACACTGTGGGATATTGAAGTACTAAAGGGCAAAGTGAGAGACCTTTGTGAGTTGATGGAGAAGCTTACTGCAGAATTGTGGGAGTTGAGGGAGACATTTCATGCCTACATAGAAGAAGTCATCAATAATGATTGTTGACACCCAATTTTGACCTCCCTAAAACCTTTCTTGGGCTGTTATTTTACTAGTTATTCTTTTTAAAGCTTAATTTTCCTCGCATATTGCTTTTATTTACTAAGTAAATCGCGTTTTTATCGTCATCGTGATACTTTTAAATTTGTATACAATTTTTTTAAATATATAATTTATTTCATATTATTACTATTTTCCCATAAATTTAATATGATATTACATGTCATTTATTTTACGTACAATATATATACGTAATTTATTCTTTTTAAAATAATTTATCTTTTGATAATTATCGTTAATTATTATTTTATCTACTGAATTTTATATACGTAGTAGTTTATTTATTTATTAAATAGCAGCCCAATTTTAATTTTCTTCCCAATTTATTTAAATTCTAGCCTCCTTTTATTCAATTTATTTCAATTCTAGCCTAAAATTGAGTCAATTCGGACTCAATTTCAAATGCTCCATTTCAATTTCAATTATCCAAATTCGTTTGACCCACTCCAAAACCCGACCCACATCAGATCTAATCCCAACCGTTGATCAAATGTGATCAATGGCCAGGATCAACTCTCCCCTTTATTTCCTTTTTAAACTACCCCTCACCCTAAGACTAAAACCCTAAATCACTTCTACCCTCCACCAACCGCCGCCTCAACCCCTCACCCCCCAAGCTCCACTTCCCCCTTTCTCTCTCCGCCAGCCACCACCATAAACGCCACCCCCATCACCCTCACCTCCTTTCTCCTTCTCTCTCTCAATGCCTCCACCGCTGCCACCATCTTCTCCGGCGAAAACCACAACCCCATCCACCTCTCTTCTCTCCTCTTCCTCTCCTTTCTTCGCCACCACACCGCCACCGACAAACGACTAGTCGCGGTGGTCCAGCAAATCCCGCCGCCTCTCTCTCTCTCTGTCTCTCTCAACCCCACCAAACAAACTCCCTTCGCCGTCCTCCCATCGCCGACACCACCACCAAAACCCCACAACCACTTTCACTCCCCTCTTCATCTCCACCGACAGCCACCATCTCCTACTACCAAACACCACCACAAACAACCCCGTCACCCTATTCTCCTCTCTCTTCCCTCCACACCGATAGGCGGCTGCCCACTGCCGCCACTTCGCTTCTCCCACCATCCAGATAAACCCTCTTCTCCGTCATTAAGACCCAAAAACCCCAATGGTTTATCTCCTCTGACGAGGACGTTGAGTTCATCGCCCGTCAACCTCCATTCACGATTTGCATCAGAAATCATTTTAATTATGGATTTCTTCGAATTCGTATCCGGTATGATATTTGATGTTCATTTGTGCTCAATTGATTGCCCTCCATCTCAACGCTTGATTTTTTCTTTCAAGCTGACTCATTGATTTAATATTGGTGTGAATTTTGTATTAAACTTTGATTAATATTTATCTATTAATGTTCGTCTATGTTTGAATGTTGTCATCTGAAAATTATCTCCAAGCATGATAAATGCCTGATTTGAACAGTTTGGGCAGCAGGTTATTCCTTAAGAAATGTCATTTCTTTGTGCTACAACTGATTTGATTCGGATTATGTGATAATTTGGCCTATCTATTTATTCCCTGCTCAAGTCAGACTCATTACAAACTCTCTATATATTAAAATGGCAACTTGGGATCCCCTTCTCGTATGGTTAGCTCTCCAAGCGTGTGACATCTCTTTCTTCTTAAGTCTTGACTTATTTTTATGGTAAATTGATGTTATTTGATCATTGGGATTAAGGGAAATCTTTCATGATTCTCATTAACCTCCTTTAGACTAACGAGTGGTAATTTAATATTGCTGATTCATAGCTTTGTTTTACACCTCATCTATTGGCTTTGTTTGTTTACACCTCATTGATTTGGCTTTGTTTCCATAACTGTGTTGGTCAGCTTTGATTACTTGCATACTTATGGTAAGTCTAGCATGTTAAATGATTTATTTTCCTTTATTCAACTCTGGTACTTGCCTATTTATGGTAAAACTTTGATTGTTATTGCACTAATTGATTCTCTATGATTAACTAAAGGAAAGGCTCCCCTGATTTATTATTGGGATTAATTTCTTTCCTTTGGCAAAAGACTCCTATTTTTCACTATAAAAGCAGTCCCCCTCTTTTCATTATCGGTCAGACTTTACAGACACTGCTACTCTTATATTTCTCTTAGAACTTCTCTTCTTGGTTGATAAGTGGTACTGATTGCTAAGTGTGAAGACTTCGAATATTTTTGCTATTTGCAGATAACTGGTTAGTGTTCTGTCGATGTAGATTTCAATTCATATGTATGTTTACCTTTAGAATATGTATCCATCTGTGTTTATCCACGATTGTTCTGTGATTATGTTATAAAAGCATGTTTATAGGATGTAAATTCGGAATTTATTCTCTATTTGTTTGGCTTTGCATTGAGCTATTGAAACTGGTTGGTTTTGTCCTACTATGACTGTACTTGAATCTGTTATGCTTCATTTTGTGCTACTTTGGCGGAAACGGAGGCTCAAACACACCCCTACTCCCTGACATAAGCACTGCCTAGGATCCTTGAGATCCTCAGGAACTCTGACATGTCAGGGGCGGTCTTATGGGTTGTGATAGGTTCCTCCGGATCCTACTTTGACATGATCGACAGGTTCTCTGTTGGCAGACGGGTATTACAATGAAGAGTTGTCCAGGATTTGGGAATCTCCAAGCTTTAGATCTGTTTATTTTATTTCTCATTCATTATTTCGGTCTGTAATAATTTATTGTAAAACTCTAATGATAAATAAGATACGTTAGGGGACTGCCATGAGGGGAAGGGCAAACTATTTGCTATCTGTTTTACCTATTTGAAAATATAGAGAGCATGGCTATAGGATCTAAATAAACTGCTAGCACGTTGAATTAATTAGTCACCACGTTCGTAGGATTAAATAAATTTGCAGCTCGTTCGAGTATATTGATAATGCGTAGATATAATGTCTATTGAACTTTGAAATGTGTCCGGTGTTATTTTAAAATTGTTACACTCAAAACCGTTTTTAAAAGTTTTATTATTCGCAAGCATGCAGTTAGTATGTGTTGAAATGTCGACGTGTTTAAGTTTAAATTAAATTTGTCATTAAGGAATCATGTCTTTAAGCATTTAAATGGCTCAAGCGTGTTTTAAGTTTAAATTTCTGCACGCCCAGCATGTAGGCAGTAATTCAAGCATGTGTAAATCAGATAAACATTTAGAAATCATGATTTTCGGATTCATTTAAGCATGCTTTCAGAATCTGCTCTATTTGAGTATGTTAAATAAATTCATCACACTTAGACACCATGTTATTAAGACTTTAAACTAATTAATCAGGATCTAACAATAGACAACATGTATAGTAGCTGTGAATACTGATCATTTAATAGGTTTATACCTGTTTTAACATTAATACAATTAGTTATTATGTCTAATAAATAATCTGGTTCGGCATGCTATAGTTATTAGCCATCATTCAAAATCTGTTTTAGCATATAATCCAATTAGTTATCATGTTATAGGATTTAAATTTGTTTGAGCATGTTAATTCATTTAGATACCATGCTTATAGGATTTAAACTTATTTTAGCATGTTAGTTCAATTTCAGCATGTTAAATCTGCTTATGATATTTAAATAATCATTTTTTTTCTGCATATCCACTACTAGAAATCCAGTTTGTGGTTTAATAAGGCGTTAATCTCCGAAGCATAGTTTTTTTTTCACCTTGTATCTTGATTAAGAGGCATGTTTGAGACTGTTATGTGCTACTTGTTTAAAGGTTCCTTGTTGTCTTGCTTGACGCTTTTTCGTGTCTAATTAGGAAACTTAAGAATTTATTTGTCTAGACCCACATCCAAGTTAGTAAGTCCAATGCCTCTTGGACATTAAGTTGGGACGGGTAGGCATACTAAGGTACGCTAGATTTTTCATTTTCTTTAGTACGTTCCTAAGAATAATAATCTTAATAACCAACTTAGGTGGGTAGATAGACGGACATGATGGAAATCGACCCGAGCAGAATACGACAATGTCTTTGGAATTGTCTCCGATAATAAGCCGGGCGCTGATCCGAATAGGTTAAAATTAACCTAAGTTTGTTTCTTTCTATTTGTTTGGGGTAGTTAACTAAGTCACTTAGTAATTAGGTCTCTTTTCCTATATCATTGTGTCACTTCTGACTTCTTGCTTATCTGATCTTTTCGTTTATTTATTTACTTGCGTTAATTCATGCATGATTTTCTCACTTAGATTTTAGTAATTAAATTAGCCTAAATACTTGTTAAAAATAAAGTTTTAC
The DNA here is from genome assembly GCA_003996215.1 of Jaltomata sinuosa. Lineage (NCBI taxonomy): Eukaryota > Viridiplantae > Streptophyta > Magnoliopsida > Solanales > Solanaceae > Jaltomata > Jaltomata sinuosa. Next base: position 40,679 of record QJPP01004308.1, read on the forward strand.
TTGTTTAATTACATAGTCTTTAGTTTAATTAATCGACCTATTATTTATCACCTATTCCCACATAAATAACGAATCCGGCAGGGACCCACATTTGTGGACCTCTAAAGGTGCTTAACACCTTCCTTTCGAGATAACTTGAACCCTTACCCAATTTCTGGTTGCGTAGACTTAAAATTTAATTTAATTGTAATTAGTTAGAACGGTGCCCTAACGCGCCTTAAATTCATTAGGTGGCGACTCTTCACCCTCTTTTCCTAAAAGAGAGTTGTCACGTCGAAACCCGCTTTTCCACGAGAAAAATGGGGCGCGACAGAATGGCGACTCTGCTGGGGACCTTTAGGTTCTAACCATTACGGGTTTGTATTTTATGTGGGATTTCGTGTTTTATTTATCTCTGTTTTTTTACCTTTATAGGATTGATTTGTTTTTATTTTTATTTTTTTTTATTTTTTTCGTCAAAAGGGAAAATTTATGATTAATCCCTTTTCCCTTTCTCCCTTATTTGTTTCCTTAAATAATCGAGTCTGTTTCATGTTAATATCTTTTCTTATTCTCCTTACGTGTTTTCTTACTAGTATTTCATGATTAGTTTATTATTTATTTTGTCTAGTTATTTAGTATATCTCGTGATGCATTTATTCCTTTCCCTTTATTTATTTACTTTTATTTCTTGATCTTGCTTTATTTATGTTGTTATTGTTTCGTTAAACTGTTCATGTGTTACTGTTTTTCACTATATGCTACATGTTACTGCTTTTCATAACTGTCATTCCGCTCATATCTCTCCCACTTGGGAACTTCACACTTTCACACATTATACACGTGAGTTGTGCCTTTGCACTTCTCCAAAATTCTTTCAAATACCCATTTTAGAGAGTTGGCATAAACGTGGGGTGAGCGGATAGTTTTGCTACCGTGTGACCACGTGCCTCCTCGCATAGAAAACCTTGATGTCCGTGTCTATCCAAATCTCAGAAACTTAGGATAGTGTTGTATCTACCCCTTTATATAAGTCATGCATGCATCAGCCATAGGTGGTTTGGCCCTAGGAGCCAACCCGCGAAATTAGCAGCCCCCTTATTGTCAAAGGGTTCCCATCAATCCAAAGACAAATAATCATATTATGTGCTAAGTGATCATGACAAATTAATCCAAGCCAGTTTAATATGAAAGAAGTTTAGAAAAGTTTGTTTTGTTTCTCTTTCAGGCTGTAGAATGGAAGGCACACCGGCATTTCCCAACACTAGGATGGTTGTGGGTGTTCCTCACAAATTAAGGAGATGGTGGGAAAATATGAAGAAAGAACATGGTAAAGAGATTCGTTGGTCCTTGGGTTTCCTGACCTCTTTGATTTATGTAGCTCCAGATCGGTATTTGATCAAGGCTTTGTTGCAATTTTGGGACCCTGAAAGGGTCGTTTTCAAGTTTAGCGACTTTGAGTTAGCACCGACCGTGGAAGAGATTGGAGGCTTCTGAATTTAGGATTTTCACTTGTCATCCCGCTTTTCCCTAGCTTTACTTTCTTGTTTTTCCATTTCCGCAAAGAATTATGGTAGATCAAAAATTGATTTAATAAATGGTTTACTTCGTTTATTATCTGACTCTAAACTCTGACTAATATTTAAAGCTTGGCTTGGATTAAAATGTCCTGAATCATATATGTGTCGTTTTAGGCCTACCTCTGGCTCAACAAGGTCCCTTGCATTTAGTACGTTTATTTTTTCGCAATCAATGTGTTTATCTTTAGAATAAATATCTTACTACTAACTTGGTTTCTGTATTACTCTTACACCCTTCCCAAAGGTTGATTTTATGCATGCTGGGATATCATACTAGATCGAAAGGGACTCCTCCTCCTCCTCCTCCGAGTCCAAATCGTGAAAGAAAAGATAAAATGGGTGACAATAGTGCTAGTAAGAGTAAGGAAGTCTCGAAAAGTGTTGGTGGAGACCGTGATGAGCTGATCTTACGAATGGAGCAAAGAATCCTTGACTTACAGGATGAACTGGCACAAGTTCATAATTTGGCCAAGTTGTCCTTCACTTTGAACAGTCCTCGTGACCTGACGGTCGAGGACGACACCGCCACAAAATTCCAAACCATACCCAATATATCGCAACCACAAAATGACTTGCAGCATACTTACATTCTTCCAAGGACTAGCCAATGTCCTCCACCACAATATCCTACCCTCTCAGCTCCACAAAACTTCCAAACCACTCCAAATATAGTCCCTACCCACGTCCCGAGAAATCATAACCTAAACCCCATATACGTGGAAACTGCTCCTTTTGTTCAGCACCAGCTTGAGCCAGAGCCTTCAGAAAAAGATCGGTTAATACAGAACATGGTCGAAAAGCTGGAGCAGGTCACCAACAGACTGCAACATATAGAGGGCATTAGAGGGGTGAAGGGTCTGAATTATGAAGACCTATGTATGCACCCAGAAGTTGAATTACCGGAGGGGTACAAACCTCCCAAATTTGAGTTATTCAACGGGATCGGGGATCCCAAAGCACACTTGAAAATGTACTGTGATAAGCTGGTGGGAGTAGGAAGAGATGAGAAAATACGGATGAAGCTGTTCATGAGAAGCCTTACCGGGGAGGCCTTAACCTGGTACATTGAGCAGGATACCAGAAAGTGGTCCAGATGGATAGACATGGTCTCCGATTTTGTAGAAAGATTTGGATTCAACATGGATAACGCCCCAAATTGGTTTCACATCCAAAACCTGAAGAAGAAACCTAATGAATTGTTTCGGGAATATGCCTTGAGATGGAGAGCTGAAGCGGCCAGAGCCCGACCTCCAATGGACGAAGCTCAAATGAAAGACTATTTTATTCGGGCCCAGGAACCACAGTACTATGAGAAGATGATGCTCATCACGGAAAAGAGTTTCGCCGAGATCATTCAGGTCGGGGAAAGACTAGAGGAAGGCATCAAAAGTGGTAGCATTATCAATTTGGAGGCTCTACAGGCTACCAGTAAGTCCCTACAATCTGGCGGAATTTCTGAAAACCGAAAGAAAAAAGAAGTGGAGACTGTGATGATGGCACAAGATTTCAAAACACCACTCATTTCCCAAACGCCTACAACCCACCCTCCACTATACCAACAATCTCCATACCCTATCCCTCTTTATCAAATGCCTACATACCCATACCAAATCCCCTCTCACCCCGTTTATAGTGCCCAGCCTTCTCAATTCCAATCTCCCCCACCTAATCCAAATTACAGACCCCGAGCCAATTTCGAGAAAAGGCCGGTCAAGCAGTATACTCCTTTGGCTGAACCAATTGCCCAGTTGTATGAAAGGTTGAGGGTAGCTGGCCTCATCACTCCCGTTCTCGCTTTACCTATAGACACTCAGGCCAAATGGTATGACCCTAACAAAGTCTGTGCGTATCATTCAGGGATGAAAGGTTCACATACTACTGAAGTATGCCGCTCACTGAAGGATCGAATTCAGAAGTTAATTGATAGAAAGGTCATTCAGTTGAAAGACCCAGCTCCGAATGTCACCAACAATCCGCTCCCAAATCATCAGGTCAACATGTTGGAAGTTGGAGAGGCAGTGGATCTGGAAGGCTCTATTTGGGTTATCAAGAAAGAAGGATGTAGCTTAGATGGTAGAGCACTCGTACTAGCAGAAATGGACGGTGAAGTGTGGCCCAAGCCTATCAATTCTGACGCTGTCAAGAGATACTTTATCTGAGAAATTAAGAGAAAGTTATTTCTTTTATGCTTCCTTACCTTGTAAGTGGAACTATGTTCGACCTGATTCCCGTTTAAGAGGGATACGTAGGCGCTCTTATGGAGTTCAGTCTTATCATAATAAAACCTTTAATTTTACCTCTATCAAGAATTATAACTGGGGCAGAATTTTTAAGAGGATCTCAAAAATTCCATCTGAAAAGCATTACCATGAATCGTAAGACTGGGGCAGGAAATTTTGAAGGAACCTCAAAATTCGCAGCAAGCGATCACTCATTCTACAAAATTTTCTAGCCGAGAGACAAGTTCTACACTGGGGCAGAAATTTTTGAGAACCCTCAAAAATTTCATCGGAGCTGCACTCCAAACGCAAAGATAATAAGATGTTGTGATGTCTCAAAGCATGTCACGGGTTATGATTCAACAATATTTTGATTTCCCTTTTCAAAGCAAGTTATCTCAAAATACGATTTCAAAGCTTATTCATTTATTTGCTCGAGCGAGTGCCCAAGGAGAGTGCGACAGCCCGCAGACACATAACAAGGAGGACAGATGCACCCAAGAGCATATGCACAAATCAACCTCCCCTTTTTACAAATTAACAATTTTTCTTTGAACGCAGAACTAGCAGGTACAAATCCGAGAATTGTCTCAGCAGCATCAAGACAAACACCGTCATCAAAATATGGCAAGAAAGCTAAGCTACTCTATCCCCTCAAAGAAGAATTGCATTAAGCCCGAAAATTATATTTGGCTCGAGAATTATATTTGCCCAAAAAGTGCATTTGAGCCCGAGAATTACATTTGGCTCGAGAATTGCATTTGGCCCGAGCTTTCATTAAGCCTGAGAATTATATTTGGATGGAGAATTATATTTGCCCGAAAAGTGCATTTGAGCCCGAGATTGCATTTTGGCCCGAGACTGCATCATGCCCGAGATTGCATTTGAGCCCGAGAATTACATTTGGACCGAGAATTGCATTTGGCCCGAGCTTGCATTAAGCCTGAGAATTATATTTGGCTCGAGAATTATATTTGCCCGAAAAGTGCATTTGAGCCCGAGACTGCATCATGCCCGAGATTGCATTTGAGCCCGAGAATTGCATTTGGCCCGAGATTGCATTAAGCCCGAGAATTACATTTGGCCCGAGCTTGCATTAAGCCTGAGAATTATATCTGGCTCAAGAATTATATTTGGCCCGAGACTGCATTCGGCCCGAGAATTATATTTGGCCCGACAATTGCATTTTTTGGCCCGAGATTGCATTTGGCCCGAGATTGCATTTTGGCCCAAAATTGCATTTGGCCCGAGAATTATATTATGCCCGAGATGACTTTGGCCCGAGATTGCATTTGGCCCGAGAATTATATTTGGCCCGAGAATTACATTTGGCCCGAGAATTGCATTGTGCCCGAGATTGCATTGAGCCCGAGATCGCATCGAATCACAACGAGCTACCATGGAACAAATCATTCAGAAGCTACCAAAACGTCATGCTATGCCACTCAAAACAGATACGCTTTCTTTAGTTCTGCATATCATGCTCCGAAGGCGTCATAGTCTAAAGGCATCATTTTCATGGCCTGCAGACATCATTTCATGGCCTAAGGATTTACTTTCTGCTTATCATGCTCCAAAGGCGTCATCATCTAAAGGCATCATTTCATGGCCTGAGGATTAATCTTACTTATCATGGCCCTAAGATATCATCGCTTAAGACATCATTTATACCGTCTTAAGCAACCTTCCATAGTCTTAAAGGGAACCTGCATCATGTTTTAATTTAAATAATAATCCTTTATCTAGTTATAATAGAAATTGCAGGCACCGAAAGCTGAACAACCCAGAAATGAGATTAACCATCGTCTTCGCTTCCAAAACACAACCTTTCTTATCCTTATATCACCAACACGGGACCGTTGCTCGCGTACTATTCTCAGCTAATCGCTCAAATCTCATCAACTCGTGCCAACTACGTCTTCGTCCAGAAGTTCGGTTGTATACCTTCTCTAGAAGCCTCGTTCGTTTCTAAATATAGAACTACACATGGCCTGATTCCCGTAAAAACAGGGATATGTAGGCGACTTGGAAACCAAGGTCTCGGCTGCAGCTCTTTTGTAATTCCCCCTTGTTTCTCCGATTTCGAAGAGCTACGCCTCTGGTAGGACAAAATTGGCTACTCAGTCAACGTTCCTTGCCCGATAATTCATCCTTCATTCCCGAGCAAGGAAGGGGCAGCTGTTGACACCCAATTTTGACCTCCCTAAAACCTTTCTTGGGCTGTTATTTTACTAGTTATTCTTTTTAAAGCTTAATTTTCCTCGCATATTGCTTTTATTTACTAAGTAAATCGCATTTTTATCGTCATCGTGATACTTTTAAATTCGTATACAATTTTTTTAAATATATAATTTATTTCATATTATTACTATTTTCCCATAAATTTAATATGATATTACATGTCATTTATTTTACGTACAATATATATACGTAATTTATTCTTTTTAAAATAATTTATCTTTTGATAATTATCGTTAATTATTATTTTATCTACTGAATTTTATATACGTAGTAGTTTATTTATTTAATAAATAGCAGCCCAATTTTAATTTTCTTCCCAATTTATTTAAATTCTAGCCTCCTTTTATTCAATTTATTTCAATTCTAGCCTAAAATTGAGTCAATTCGGACTCAATTTCAAATGCTCCATTTCAATTTCAATTATCCAAATTCGTTTGACCCACTTCAAAACCCGACCCGCATCAGATCTAATCCCAACCGTTGATCAAATGTGATCAATGGCCAGGATCAACTCTCCCCTTTATTTCCTTTTTAAACTACCCCTCACCCTAAGACTAAAACCCTAAATCACTTCTACCCTTCACCAGCCGCCGCCTCAACCCCTCACCTCCCAAGCTCCACTTCCCCCTTTCTCTCTCCTCCAGCCACCACCATAAACGCCACCCCCATCACCCTCACCTCCTTTCTCCTTCTCTCTCTCAATGCCTCCACCACCGCCACCATCTTCTCCGGCGAAAACCACAACCCCATCCACCTCTCTTCTCTCCTCTTCCTCTCCTTTCTTCGCCACCACACCGCCACTGACAAACGACTAGTCGCGGTGGTCCAGCAAATCCCGCCGCCTCTCTCTCTCTCCGTCTCTCTCAACCCCACCAAACAAACTCCCTTCGCCGTCCTTCCATCGCCGGCACCACCACCAAAACCCCACAACCACTTTCACTCCCCTCTTCATCTCCACCAACAGCCACCATCTCCTACTACCAAACACCACCACAAACAACCCCGTCACCCCATTCTCCTCTCTCTTCCCTCCACACCGATGGGCGGCTGCCCACTGCCGCCACTTCGCTTCTCCCACCATCCAGATAAACCCTCTTCTCCGTCATTAAGACCCAAAAACCCCAATGGTTTATCTCCTCTGACGAGGACGTTGAGTTCATCGCCCGTCAACCTCCGTTCACGATTTGCATCAGAAATCATTTTAATTATGGATTTCTTCGAATTCGTATCCGGTATGATATTTGATGTTCATTTGTGCTCAATTGATTGCCCTCCATCTCAACGCTTGATTTTTTCTTTCAAGCTGACTCATTGATTTAATATTGGTGTGAATTTTGTATTAAACTTTGATTAATATTTATCTATTAATGTTCGTCTATGTTTGAATGTTGTCATCTGAAAATTATCTCCAAGCATGATAAATGCCTGATTTGAACAGTTTGGGCAGCAGGTTATTCCTTAAGAAATGTCATTTCTTTGTGCTACAACTGATTTGATTCGGATTATGTGATAATTTGGCCTATCTGTTTATTCCCTACTCAAGTCAGACTCATTACAAACTCTCTATATATTAAAATGGCAACTTGGGATCCCCTTCTCGTATGGTTAGCTCTCCAAGCGTGTGACAGCTCTTTCTTCTTAAGTCTTGACTTATTTTTATGGTAAATTGATGTTATTTGATCACTGGGGTTAAGGGAAATCTTTCATGATTCTCATTAACCTCCTTTAGACTAACGAGTGGTAATTTAATATTGCTGATTCATAGCTTTGTTTTACACCTCATCTATTGGCTTTGTTTGTTTACACCTCATTGATTTGGCTTTGTTTCCATAACTGTGTTGGTCAGCTTTGATTACTTGCATACTTATGGTAAGTCTAGCATGTTAAATGATTTATTTTCCTTTATTCAACTCTGGTACTTGCCTATTTATGGTAAAACTTTGATTGTTATTGCACTAATTGATTCTCTATGATTAACTAAAGGAAAGGCTCCCCTGATTTATTATTGGGATTAATTTCTTTCCTTTGGCAAAAGACTCCTATTTTTCACTATAAAAGCAGTCCCCCTCTTTTCATTATCGGTCAGACTTTACAGACACTGCTACTCTTATATTTCTCTTAGAACTTCTCTTCTTGGTTGATAAGTGGTACTGATTGCTAAGTGTGAAGACTTCGAATATTTTTGCTATTTGCAGATAACTGGTTAGTGTTCTGTCGATGTAGATTTCAATTCATATGTATGTTTACCTTTAGAATATGTATCCATCTGTGTTTATCCACGATTGTTCTGTGATTATGTTATAAAAGCATGTTTATAGGATGTAAATTCGGAATTTATTCTCTATTTGTTTGGCTTTGCATTGAGCTATTGAAACTGGTTGGTTTTGTCCTACTATGACTGTACTTGAATCTGTTATGCTTCATTTTGTGCTACTTTGGCGGAAACGGAGGCTCAAACACACCCCTACTCCCTGACATAAGCACTGCCTAGGATCCTTGAGATCCTCAGGAACTCTGACATGTCAGGGGCGGTCTTATGGGTTGTGATAGGTTCCTCCGGATCCTACTTTGACATGATCGACAGGTTCTCTGTTGGCAGACGGGTATTACAATGAAGAGTTGTCCAGGATTTGGGAATCTCCAAGCTTTAGATCTGTTTATTTTATTTCTCATTCATTATTTCGGTCTGTAATAATTTATTGTAAAACTCTAATGATAAATAAGATACGTTAGGGGACTGCCATGGGGGGAAGGGCAAACTATTTGCTATCTGTTTTACCTATTTGAAAATATAGAGAGCATGGCTATAGGATCTAAATAAACTGCTAGCACGTTGAATTAATTAGTCACCACGTTCGTAGGATTAAATAAATTTGCAGCTCGTTCGAGTATATTGATAATGCGTAGATATAATGTCTATTGAACTTTGAAATGTGTCCGGTGTTATTTTAAAATTGTTACACTCAAAACCGTTTTTAAAAGTTTTATTATTCGCAAGCATGCAGTTAGTATGTGTTGAAATGTCGACGTGTTTAAGTTTAAATTAAATTTGTCATTAAGGAATCATGTCTTTAAGCATTTAAATGGCTCAAGCGTGTTTTAAGTTTAAATTTCTGCACGCCCAGCATGTAGGCAGTAATTCAAGCATGCGTAAATCAGATAAACATTTAGAAATCATGATTTTTGGATTCATTTAAGCATGCTTTCAGAATCTGCTCTATTTGAGTATGTTAAATAAATTCATCACACTTAGACACCATGTTATTAAGACTTTAAACTAATTAATCAGGATCTAACAATAGACAGCATGTATAGTAGCTGTGAATACTGATCATTTAATAGGTTTTTACCTGTTTTAACATTAATACAATTAGTTATTATGTCTAATAAATAATCTGGTTCGGCATGCTATAGTTATTAGCCATCATTCAAAATCTGTTTTAGCATATAATCCAATTAGTTATCATGTTATAGGAGTTAAATTTGTTTGAGCATGTTAATTCATTTAGATACCATGCTTATAGGATTTAAACTTATTTTAGCATGTTAGTTCAATTTCAGCATGTTAAATCTGCTTATGATATTTAAATAATCAATTTTTTCTGCATATCCACTACAAGAAATCCAGTTTGTGGTTTAATAAGGCGTTAATCTCCGAAGCATAGTTTTTTTTCCACCTTGTATCTTGATTAAGAGGCATGTTTGAGACTGTTATGTGCTACTTGTTTAAAGGTTCCTTGTTGTCTTGCTTGACGCTTTTTCGTGTCTAATTAGGAAACTTAAGAATTTATTTGTCTAGACCCACATCCAAGTTAGTAAGTCCAATGCCTCTTGGACATTAAGTTGGGACGGGTAGGCATACTAAGGTACGCTAGATTTTTCATTTTCTTTAGTACGTTCCTAAGAATAATAATCTTAATAACCAACTTAGGTGGGTAGATAGACGGACATGATGGAAATCGACCCCAGCAGAATACGACAATATCTTTGGAATTGTCTCCGATAATAAGCCGGGCGCTGATCCGAATAGGTTAAAATTAACCTAAGTTTGTTTCTTTCTATTTGTTTGGGGTAGTTAACTAAGTCACTTAGTAATTAGGTCTCTTTTCCTATATCATTGTGTCACTTCTGACTTCTCGCTTATCTGATCTTTTCATTTATTTATTTACTTGCGTTAATTCATGCATGATTTTCTCACTTAGATTTTAGTAATTAAATTAGCCTAAATACTTGTTAAAAATAAAGTTTTACTTGTTTAATTACATAGTCTTTAGTTTAATTAATCGACCTATTATTTATCACCTATTCCCACATAAATAACGAATCCGGCAGGGACCCACATTTGTGGACCTCGAAAGGTGCTTAACACCTTTCTTTCGAGGTAACTTGAACCCTTACCCGATTTCTGGTTGCGTAGACTTAAAATTTAATTTAATTATAATTAGTTAGAACGGTGCCCTAACGCGCCTTAAATTCGTTAGGTGGCGACTCTTCACCCTCTTTTCCTAAAAGAGAGTTGTCACGTCGAAACCCGCTTTTCCGCGAGAAAAATGAGGCGCGACAATGATGAAAATGCTGGTGATGAGGGTGGTGATCCTTATGTTATTGGATCTTTTTCTGTTTTTTAAGATCCTTAGGTGTTGGATCTTATTTCTTTTTTTTGTAACTTTTTCTTATGAATGAAAGAACTCTTTTGTTGTTGTCCATCATTTTTCAGTGCTTAAAAAAAGTAAAAACCAATTAATAAAATTAAAATAAATCTTTTGACAAGATAAGTCATAAGAGATACATGGAAGAAAAATCTCTCCAAATGATCTGTTTGACAGAATAAGAAAGAAAATTTTGATTTATTTGACAGAATTTTTTTATCAATTTTAATTTACTTGGCAAATTCAATTTTCAAATCTTTGTAAATATTTTCATAATGATTTACATGGAAGATTTCTTAATTTTGAAAATTTAATGTGACTGTTCACCTCTAGAAAATAAAAGGACACATCTAAAAATCAATCAATGTGATGATTCCGATCTCTCCTTTAAATAAGAACCGTAAGAATCAAAGAAAATCACTAGTCTATAATCTCCATCCACCAAAATGTCTTCTTCAAATGAACCCATATTATTTATGTTGTTCAATGCACAAATTACAGGAAGAAACAGAAGACGATTTCGCATAGAATGGGAGATCGTAGCACTAACAGAGGAAGTGAATGAACTTAAAGCATGTATTCAACAACTTATGAAAGACATATGGGAGTTGAGGCATATCTATTCCTACATACAAGATGCTAACGATAATAACGGAGTGGGTGATAATCTTTAAGTTTATGCTGCTATAGTGGACTTATGTTTGAGGGGTTGTGTTTTTTTTATTGCTGTTTTAGGTATTTTTGATGATTTATGGTGACAAGATTCTGTTACCTTTGGTGGATGAATGAATGAATATTTTAAGTTTCATTATTTTTATTTTGTGCAAACTTTTCTTCATGATACAAACAAATCTAATTGAATGAGCAAATTCATATCGTCGAATGAAAGTGTAAAAATATTGAACCAAAGTTCTTCGTTCAATTTACCAAATAGATTTATCAAAGAATTGATACTAATTTACCAAACAGATTAATCAAAGGGGATAACAAATGAACTATTTTCCAAAGTTATTTTTAAGAGTAAGTTAATTACAACTGAAATACACATAGTAACAGAATATTAACAAATGATTTAAAATGAAGAACGCTGCAAATAGTTCAATCTAACTACAATTTCAGCCATAAAGAATGCTAACCTAGCTATATGTTCATCATTAACTACTAAAATTTCATCCACGAATGATTTATTAGTGGATTCCTCAGATGATTTCCCAACTTTCCAAACTTTTAAAGCTTTAATAGCTTCTTCATAACTTTTAAATTTTCTGTATATGAATTCGCTGAATCCGTAAGTCATCTTAGCACATTCTTCCCAAGTAGTGTATATACCTTTTTTTTGCCCTTAAAAACAACATAAAAATTCTTGCCCATGATAAGAACAACAACAAAGAGAGAGAGAGAGAGAGAAAATATGATATGAAGGATGAGTATATGAAGAAGATAAGGATTATCTATCTTATGAAAGGGGTAGAGTATAGATTAGTTTAGGAATGCAACTTGGGAAGATTTTTTTTAGGCGTGTAAAAAAGAGTTTTTGGGAAGTAGAATTTTTTTGGAAAGATAATTAACTTTTCGTATTGTATTAGAGGGAGGAGCGAGAGTCCGATTTTAAAATTAAAAGAGTGATTTTGGGGTTTGAAGGGTATTTTGGGTAGGCAAAAGTTAGAAAGTTACAAAGTTAGAAGATTATCCTTAAAAACCGTGTGAAGTTACTTTAATACCCCCAAAAAAGTGAATTTGTGCCAAGTTGTGCCAAAAGTGATTGTGCCAATTAACATTTTTCTTAATGTTAATATTAAGTCTTGAAAAATAATTTTAGGAATAAGTAATTAATACTAAGGGTAAAACATGAAAAATAATAATTGTCTTTTCTTGATATGTCAAAATTGACAAGTAAAAATGGAAATAAAAAATAAAAATAAGTGACAAGTAAAGTTGAACGGAGGGAGTATGTTATTTTTTCGTACACCCCCTTAAACAAATACTCTTTTTTTCATATTAATTGACTACTTTTCTTTTTACATGCATTTTAAGAAATCATAGATAAAAAGATAAATTTTACTAAGTCGCCTTTTTAATTTTTTTTGAAACTTGTTAACACTTTTAAAAAGTATTACTTGCAAGGATAATACAAATTTTTTTTAATTATTTCTCTCGAAATTTAATAAGGTGGACAACTAATATGAGACTACTATTTTTAGTATATTGATGGCGAAATAATATGGGACTGAGGGAGTATTAAGTGAAGAATAATTTAATTAAATTATGTCTATTTATTATTCTTTTTTATTTAATATTTTTTTCTTTTCATCATATTAATATTTCTTCATACTTATAACTAAGGATAAATATAAAAATAAATAATTTTTTATGTATTAATTTTTTAAAATGATAAATATTATAAACTATCTAATTTAGTAAAGATGATAAATAAAGTGATATAAAGAGAGTACAAAAGTGATCTTAATAAATTATTAAACTGATTTACTACCACACGAGATTAGAACAACATGCTTTCTTTGTCAAAATAAGTCACTTTAAAAAAATCACATTGATTAAGAAATTAATAAATATATAATTTATTAAATTATTTCTATTTAATAAATATTTTTTTAAAATAAAAAACTATTAAGAAATAAAGTATTCCATTCATATTTACTTATTCATATTCGATTTGAAACACTTTTTAAGAAATAATAAATAAATAAGTAATTTTATGATATCACCTCTATTGATTATAAGTCATTTGAATATTAATAAATAAATAATATTTAATAACAAAGATAAAATAAATATAAATAATAAATTATTTCTTGATTTCTTAAAATAGACAATTATTTTTAATAATATTAAGTAAGTAAAGATAAACAGAGAGAGCACAAGAATAAAGTTAAAAAAAAAAAAAAATTTATTTTGAGTTTCTAAAATGACATTTATTTTGAACACAATTTTTTTTATAAAAAATATTCCAATCATTTATTTTTACTTGTCATTTTTTGACTTGGTACACCATTAAGAAAATAATTATTAATATGATTATTTTATCCTATCCCTATTAATTGATGATTAATTATTATTGTGTCTTTAAATTAGTTTGGAAAATAAATAATTAATGTCAAGAGTAAAATATAAAAAAGAAATTGTCTTTCTTTGATATATATCAAAAATAATAAGTAAAAGTAAAAATTCAATTAGAAAATAAGTGAAAAATAATTTTAAAGAAAGGGAGTAATATTTATTTTTGGGATAGAGAGAGTGGAGTAACATCTCATATTGAAACGGACACTTCTTGATTACAGGGAAGCTTTGGAAAGACCACTTTTGTACGGCAGTTTGTCTTATTTTGCCTGTTTTGCAGTAGTAATTAGGTTCAATTTTTCTTTAACCCTTTCTTACGCTTATTCCATTGTTACCCTTTTTCTTTTTCTTTTTTATGTTAATATTTATTTATTGGATTTCATATAATTAAGAAAACTAAAAGTGTTATCAAATATAAAATACAAAGCAATAACAATAACATACTCAATGTAATAACACAAGTGGGATCTGAGGAGGAGAGAGTGTACGCAAACCTTGCCTCTATCTCATAGAGATAGAGAGGTTGTTTCCGATAGACCCTCAATTTAAATAAATCCTGCCAAACAGTTTGCCAATGGGGATACATAAAATGGGAACAATAACAACATCAAAACAATGCAAAATAATGTGAAATGGAGAGTAACACACATAAACAGGAGAACTGCCACCTAACCTTTTACCCTAATTCGTGACCTCTCTTCTTCACATGCCCAAATCATCTCAATCTCGCTTCCCTCATCTTGTACAGCAGGGAGGCCACTCCTACCGTGTCCCGGATATCTTCATTCCTAATCTTGTCTATCCTAGTATGCCCATACATCCATCTCAATATTTTCATCTCCACGACTTGCATCTTATGAACATGAGAGTTCTTAACCGGTCAACTCTCTGCTCCATACAACATAACCGACCTAACCACCACTTGGTAGAACATACCTTTAAGTTTTGGTGGTACCTTCTTATCACACAAGACTCCAGAGGCGAGCCTTTATTTTTCCCAACCTGCACCAACACAATGTGTGACATCATTGTCGATCTCCCCATTACCTTGAATTAAAGATCTCGGGTACTTGAAACACCCTCTCTTGAGATGACTTGAGCATCAAGCTTCATTTCCATGCCCATCTCAAGTGCAACATCACTAAAATTACACTCAATATATTTAGTCTTGGTCCTGCTCAACCTAAACCCTTTAGACTCTAGTATTTGTCTCTAAACCTCCAGCCTAGTGTCAATTCCTATCACGACCTATCCAGCCGCGAGTGGCATCCATACTAAACTCCCGATGGGAGAACCAGTTAAATAAACCAACACTTAACCCATTAACCAGCTAAAAACCAATATGCCATAGATAAACCAAGATTCACATCTTAACTTAATAAAATAGTAAAGCCTGCGGAAAATAATCTCCTAGAATCTGAAAGTCGGATACCAAAACTCTAAAATATGTCTAGAAGATAGGGATGCAAATCCAAAATAAAAGGAATCCAAGTCCGAACAATAGACTAGAACAAGTAGATGAATTCATGGTAGCTCGAAAGATGCAGCTCACCCTTACATTCAGAAGTCATTCGTATCACAATTGAGGTCGCGCAACAGCCGTCAAAATATGCCCATACTCAATAAAAGAAGAGCAAGTGTAGTATCAGTACATAAAAATAATAGTGTACTAGTAGGATCATCGGCCAGCTATAAAATATGAGATACGAACATATACCTATAACTTAGTAAAACAGGACAAATATGTATAACCCAAGTCAGTGAATATAAGAAAGACTCTCAGTCATCAACCTGACTTAACAACCACATTAGACATGTACAAAAACCACAACAACAACCCATATACGATTTTAACATACCTTTTAAGTAATCCGGACCATCCAAGGATCAGGATTCCTAGAACATCATCTACGGTGTTTAACATACAATCCCAGTCTACACAAGAACCACCCCAGCGTTTAAAAACACCAATTTGGCCACTCATGGACTAACATATAATAAATATATCACAATGAATAAGCCCGGTTCACTCATGGAATCCACACATAGAAGAACAACTAAGCATGTACCAGGCGTGGTACCCAAGCCAACCATAATAGAATCTATACCAGGCATGGTACCCGAGCCAACCGATAGATATCCTGTACCAGGAGTGGTACCCAAGCCAATCGATAATCTATATCAGGAGTGGTACCCGAGCCAACCAAAGAATCACAGATATCACAACAATCACAACCATAATGAAAATACATACGACACTTGTACAACTGACAAGCATTAAAAAAAGTTCATTGCATGAGATTGACAATAGTATATCATTTAGCCTTCATTCCCCTTATCCCTAAACACGTATTGTACAAACAATACTAATGAAATAGTTAACATGCATACATAACGTAATTTGGGTCACAAGTTAACCATCACCTACCTCAACTCAAGCCTGAATGCTCTACTGGACCGGGGCTTTTCTGTTTCTTAAAACTCTAGATTGATCGTGATCTAGAAACAAGAAATGCAACACAAATTCAACCAATGACCTTATTAATTGAGGATTATAGCCTAATTTTGAATCCCCCAGGCCAAGTTCATAATCATTCCACCCATCCCACGGTCTTCCCACTATAAATTCACCTAATTACTATCAATTCCATGGTTATGCCAGTGAATTATGGTAAAGAATCTTTAAATAAACAACCTAAATAAGGAAACCAAGGTTTTATGCCTTAACATTCCTCTTTACACTAGATTTTTATAGTTAGGTCAAGCTAAACCCTCCCCAAAACCTTCAACTAGCGATTCTATGAATTAGGAATCAAAATACTGGTTTGCAAGGATAAAAGACTTAACTTAACGAAGATTTTTGGTGGAAAAGTGCTAGAATCGCCTAGAATCGCCACAACCCTCCCCAAAATATTCTTGAGAAATAATGAATATTTTTGGAGAAGTTTCTGCATTTATAGTGACTAATCCCTCTATACCACCCTGATCCCGCTATAGCGGCACCGCCATAGCGGAAGCCTCCTGCTATAGCAGAGTTGACTGCCTCTGACTTCCGCTATAGCGAGAATTTCTTCGCTATAGCGGCGTTGTTGTAGCAGCGTGTCACCTGTTATAGTAGTTTACATAGGATAGAAACTCATAAATCCTCCTAGTTTTGTCCATTTCACAATACACCCTCAAACATTGACATTCCAGACCAACCTCTTTACGTCAAGTTCGATATCGGGAGTTCTACTCACCCGAATTCATTTCTAAAAAGTCCTACGAACCCCTTAATGCCTTAGCTAATATAAAAACCATCTCAAAATTAATTATTTCACCCAATACTTTCCCTTATTTCCCTAGATCTCACCTCGCTCAAATTTTGTCTGAGACTAGCCTAACCCAAAATTTTAAACTCCCCAACCCAGAAGTTTTTTACCCCGATTTCTTGCATGATTAGCTCCCCCATAACGATAGAAAGGGTCATTACAATAGATACTAATTTACCCATTATTTGTCCCTGAACGATCAAATAAGAAAAGATGAGCTAAATCAAGAAGAAGGTAGTACCTGAATCCTCAACCAAGTGAGGGTACTTGTCCTGCATGTCCTTCTCGGTTTTCCAAGTGGCTTCTTCAATCGGATGATGCTTCTATTGAACCTTCACTGATCTAATTTCCTTTGTCCTCAACTTCTGGGCATCCTAATCAATAATAGAAACCATCTCCTCCTCATACTAAAAGTCATTATCTAATAAGACCGAATCACATTTGATGATGTACTCCCCATCCCCATGGTATCTCTTCAATATAGATACATAAAAAAATTGGATAGACTCCGGACAAATAGGGTGACAATGCCAACCTGTAAGCTACCGCTCCCACACTTTTGAGAACCTCAAATGGACCGATATACCAAGGGATAAGCTTACCCCTCTTCCCAAACCTCATTACCCCTTTCATAGGTGACACCTTCAACAGGACCTGTTCCCCAACCTGAAATGACATGTCCCTTACGTTGGGATTAGGATACTCCTTTTGTCTGCTTTGGACTGCCAATAGCTTAGTTTGGATACCTCTCACTTTTTCCTAAGCTTCCTTTACCAAATCAATGCCTAAAGGCTTCACATCACCTGTCTCGAACCACTCTATGGGCGATCTACAACCCTTCTTATAAAGTGTCTCAAATGGTGCCATGTCAATACTGGAGTGATAAATATTGTTGTAAGAGAACTCACACAATGGTAAGAACTGATCCCAATGCCCCCCAAAATCAATCACACCTGCTCTCAGCATGTCCTCCAGCACCTGAATCATCCTCTCCGACTGACTATCTGTCTGAAGATGAAAAGTTATGCTAAAAGTGAGATGGGTGCCCAACTCTTCGTGCAACTTTCCCCAAAACTTAGAAGTAAAATGTGTACTTCTGTCTGAAATGATGGAAAATGGCCCATGCAACGTCACTATCTCCTTAAGGTAGATCTTGGCCAACTGCTGGGAGTTGTAATCCACTCTGACCGGAATGAAATGAGATGATTTAGTCAGCCTGTCCACAATGACCCAAATTGAGTCATGCTTCTCCAAGGTCCTAGGAAGACCCACCACAAAGTCCATGACTATCCTTTCCCACTTCCATTCAGGAATGGGCATCCTTTGAAGTAAACCTGCAGGCCTTTCATGTTCATACTTCACCTGCTGACAGTTGTGACACTTGAACACATATTCTACTATGTCCTTTTTCATCCCAGGCCACCAATAAAGCTGCCTTAAGTCTCGGTACATTTTGGTTACGCTCGAATGAATCGAGTATCGCAAACCATGAGCTTCAGCTAACATATTCTAAACTAAGTCATCAACCTGAGGGACACATATCCGCCCTCTAAAACACAACACCCCATACGCTTCAAGTGTGGCATATAGGGTCTCACCAGACACCACCTTGTTTTGAAGTTTGTTCAATTATACATCCTTAAACTATTTGGCCTTGATTTCCTCCAGCAATATGGACTTAACCTCAATTCTAGCCAACACTCCACCCTTTTCTAAAATTCCCAACTACATGAACTTGGATGCTATACTTTGAATCTCCTTATCCAAAGATCACTTGGACACCCCCAAACAAGCCAAACTGCCCATGCTTACTGCTTTCTGACTCAATGCGTCTGCCACCACATTGGCCTTACCCGAATAATACTGGATGGTCACGTTATAATCTTTCAACAACTTCATCCACCTCCTCTATCTCAAATTCAGATCCCTCTGTGTAAGCACATGTTGCAGGCTGCGATGGTCTGTGAATACCTCACACTTGACACCATAGAGATAGTGCCTCCAGATCTTAAGTGCAAATACCACCGCTGCCAACTCTAAATCATGGGTTGGGTAGTTTTTCTCATGCGGTTTCAATTGCCTCAAAGCATAGGCTATGAAATTCTTGTCCTGCATTAACACAACACCCAAACCTAAATGTGAAGTATCACAAAATACAATGAAGTCCTTACCTTTAGCCGGTAAAGAGATAAGAGTTGTAGTCAAAAGTGTCTTGAGCTTTTGGAAGCTCTTCTCACATTTGTTAGACCAAACAAATGGTACCTCCTTCAGGTCAACCTTGACAAATGAGTAAAAATTGAAACAAAATTCTTGACGAACCTGCAATAATAGCTAGCAAGACCAACAAAACTCCTAACCTCAGTCACAAAGCTAGGCCGGACCCAACTCTTAACTACCTCAATATTCTTCAATTTTCTGGGGATCTACCATCATTCCTTTTTCTGAGACCACATGCCCTAAGAAGGCAATCTAAGATAACCAAAATTCGCATTTCAAAAATTTAGCATACAATTTATGTTCCTTTAGAATCCCAAGAATGATACGAAGATGCTATGCATGCTCCTCCTTATTACTGGAGTAAATCAAAACATAACTGATAAAAACAATCATGAAAGAGTCCAAGAAGGTCTTGAAAACCCCATTCATCAAGCTCATAAAAGTTGTTGGTGCATTGGTTAAATAACATTACCAGGAACTCATAATGCCCATACCGAGTCCATAAAGTCATCTTAGGTATAACCTTAGCCGTAATATTTAGCTAATGATACCCTGACCTCAAGTCAATTTTAGAAAACACCAAAGCACCCTGCAACTGGTCAAAAAGGTCATCTATGCGGGGAAAGGGACACTTATTTTAGATGGTAACCTTGTTCAACTGCCTGTAATCTATACATATCCTTATGCTACCATCCTTCCTTTTAACAAATAAGACTGGAGTACCCCAATGAGAGCACTAGGATGAATAAATCCTTTATCAAGAAGTTCTTGTAGTTGAATTTTGAGTTCCCTCAACTCTGTCAGAGCCATTCGATAAGGAGAAATAGAGATTGGGTGAGTGCTTGACTCTAAATCTATATGAAAGTCAATATCCATGTTCGAAGGCATACCAGGCAGATCCATAGGAAATACCTCTTAAAATTCAGAAACCATCGGGACTAACTCAATAGAAGGGGACTCCACACTAACATCTCAAAGATGAGCCAGGAAGGCTGAACACCCCTTCCCCACTAGCTTTCTAGCCTGAACAAAGGATATGATATTCATCAGCTTAGGCTTAAACACCTCCTTCCACTCTAGTCTATCCATACCCAGTATATTTAGAGTGACTTTCTTAGTATTACAGTTCAACACATCGTGATAAGGAGACAACCAATTCATACCCAATATAATGTCAAAATCTAGCATATCCAATATGACCAAATCTACCCAAGTCTGGAAATCCATAAACACAACATAACATAAACAATGTACATGGGTCACTACTATAGACTTCCCAATCAAAGTAGAAACATGAATAGGAGAATCAAGAACATCAAAAATCAAGTCCAGACCCAAGGAAAAGCTAACAGATACATAAGAATATATGGAACCTGAATCAAACAAAATAAAAGCCATTCGGTCACAAACGAGAATAGTACCTATTATCACAACATCAGATTCCTTCGCCTTAGACTTGCCTGAGAAAGCATAAGAATGAGCTATATCATAAATCTGGAAAACTTTTCTAGCTGGCTGCACCATTCCCCTCCCTGTGTTACCACCATGGCCTCTCTGATTATTACCTCGCCCACCTTGTGGGCCACCTCCTCCTGCTGGAACCACAGCCTTAGCCTGCTGTTGCACCTGGTTACCTGCCTGCCTCAGAGGGCATTCCCTCTTAAAATGACATAGATCACCATAATGGAAACATCCTTGCTCAAGAAAGGTCCTGCTGGCAGAAGAATAAAAAGCCCCCTAGCCTCTAGAACCTAGAGACTACTGAATAGCCCCTGAATGACCACCTGTAGAAACTGGCAAGGCTGACTGAATAGGACAAGCCAAATGATCCTGCTGACTGGGACCTATGGAATATGAACCACTAAAATTACCCATATTCTGGGACTTCTTGTCTAATACCTTGGCCTGCTCGACTTGCTTAACTCCCTCCAGTTTCTTCACATAGTTAGTCACCTTATTAAAACTCTTCCCTACAAAAGTCATATGAATAGATAGAACTGATAATTTACTATTCAATCCCTTAATATACAAATGAATCCTTTTCTCCTCAGTGCCTTATAGATGGGTAGCATAGTAAGACAAGACATGAAACTTAGCCTCATAAGCTGTAACATACATATTGCCCTGTAAAAAGGCCAGAAACTCATCCTTCTTATGATCCCTTAGAGTACGGGGCACATATTTATCCAAAAATAGAACATGAAACTGAGCCTAAGTCATCATAGCCAAAGATGACGAATGATACTCCACATGAGCCCTCCACCACTACTTAGCATCACCCTGCAGCTAGAAAGTCACAAACTCCACCCCATGTTTCTGTACAATCCCCAACTTGTGCAATCTCTCATAACAGTCTAGAATAAAGTCAAAAGCATCCTCCTCTTCTATACCATGGAACAACGGAGGTTTTATCTTTAGGAAATTGGTCAACAACTCATGCTCGGTCCCGATCATGGCAAGGCCTAACACTAGATGGAAGAATTTATCTGTACCTAAGGCCTCATCTATCCTGGGAGCTAAAGCGGAAGCGTGATAGGCACCTAGAACTTGAGTAGCCGACATAGTAGGAGTGGCTCCAGTACCATCCAACCCACTCAGGAATGCCACCACCTACTGAACAACCTCAGATGACATAGGGGGAAGACCTGCACCTCCATCCTCGTGCACTACCTCAACCTCTTCCTTAATATGATCCTAGGGTAGAGAAGGTGATGCTGGCCTCTGGTCATCCGATACATGAGCTCCACCTCTGGCGGGTGTTGCTCTCCCTCTTTCTCTACCCATTCCTCGACCACGAACTTCCGGTCCCATAGCTAGAGTTGCTGCCCTTGCTCCATTCCATCTAGTGTTCACCAACTGCGAACAAAAGAGTAAAGGAAGATAAATACCAATTGGATTCAACTTATAGCATGAAGAAATAAAGAAGAAATAGTTTCCTAAAGTCATGTATCCTCTCGAAGAAAAGTAAAGACGTCTCTGTACCATTCTACAAGACTCTACTAGACCTATTTTGGTACGACAAGATCAATAAACCTAGGGCTCTAATACCATCTTTGTCACGACCTATCCATCCACGAGTAGCACCCACACTAAACCCCCACTGGGATAACCAATGAAAAGAAACCAACATTTAATCTATTAAGCATCAAAAACCCAATATGCCATAGATAAACCAAGATTCACATCTTAACTTAACAAATTAGTAAAGCCTGCAGAAAATAATCCCCTAGAATTGGAAAGTCGGGTACCAAAACTATAAAACATGTCTAGAAGACGGGGATGCAACCCTAAATTAAAAGGAATCCAAGTCTGAACAATAGACTAGAAAAAGTAGATGAATCTATGGTAGCCCGGAAGATGCAGCTCACCCTTAGATTCAGAAGTTTTTCCTATCACAATTGATGTCACGCAGTTGCTGCCGCAATATGCCTGTACTCAATAAAAGAAGAGGAAGTGCAGTATCAGTACACAAAAATAATAATGTATTGATAGGATCATCAGTCAGCTTCAAAATACGAGATATGATCATACAACTATAACTTAGTAAATTAGGACAAACATGTATAAACCAAGTCAGTGAATATAAGCAAGACTCTCAGTCATCAACCTGAATTAGCAACCACATGAGACATGTCCAAAAACCATAACAACAACCCATTTATGATTTCAACACACCTTTCAAGTAACCCAGACCACCCAAGGATCCCTAGGACATCATCTATGGTGTTTAACATGCAATCCTGGTCTACACAAGAACCAACCCAGCATTTAAACACACCAACTCGGACACTCATAGACCAACATATAATAAATACATCACAATGAATAAGCCCGGTTCACTCATAAATCAAATACATAGAAGAACAACCAAGTATATACCAGGCATGGTACCCGACCTAACCATAATAGAATTTGTACCAAGTGTGGTACCCGAGCAGATAGATAGATATCCTATACCAAGCATTGTACCCGAGCCAACCAATAATCTGTACCAAGCATGGTACTCGACCTAATTGAAGAATCACAGATATCACAACAGTCACAACCACAATGAAAATACATACCACACTTGTACAACCAACAAGCATTGAAATAAGTTCATTGCATGAGATTGACAATAAGATATCATTTAGCCTTCATTCCCTTATTCCCAAAATACGTATTGTACAAGCAATACTAATGAAATAATTAATATGCACACATAACGTAATATGGGTCACAAGTTGTCACTCTCTGAGGCTACTCCCTAGACATAACATGCGACTTAGGATCATAAGTGACCCTAAGCTAACCCTTTAGTCTTAACATGACGTAAACAACATAATGACAAATACAGTGGTAGCATAAATAATGCAAGCAGGCAATCCAACTAAACATAAGATAAGGGTCTAAGAGTTGTAAAATCTGAACTCAAATACAGAATATCTAGCTATGTCTGAAAAGCCTCTAAATCTGACATACGAGTTACTGGGATAAACCCCCAGCTAATTCTAAGTATTGAAATAAAGGAACCTACTAAATAAGAATCATTCTAGTCCTCGAAAGATAAGGACTCACCAAATCCAATTGGATATCTTGCGGCCTCTAGCCATGAGCCTGAGAGTGGGAGCCCGAATCGGCATCATAATAGGATGCAGCACAAATATGCGTCAGTACTATAAGATGTATCGAGTATGCGAGATGCATAGAGTCTGGGAAAACATGCTAAATATACTTGAAACTAAAATCATATTATAATACTAAAAGCTGCAATATAAAGACTCAATGCAATATCATAAGCTAAAACAAATTTGAAAACCATAAGTAATAGTAGAAATTCTGAAGTCTGAAGACATAGAGTCAATACATTTAAAAGCTTAAAACTATTTTTGTGGGAGATTTTCATAACTGACATAGACCATGTGACTACATGGAATTTGATGTATCCTCCCAATCGAAAGGACCCAATATCCTTGCCAAAGTATAGAGGCATAACTGGCGTGATCACAATTTCTGATGCCCAACTGAGGGGCTATATAAACCTACGGGGGCACATATTTCTGGGACTAAGGGTACTCTCACCCTGTCTAACTCGGTGCTAAATACTACTCCCAATAACATACATATATCTCATATAGTACTTATGACATATCTAATGCCAAAACTGAGTGAAAAGCATAAGGACATATCTAATGTCATGCCAATCTCGATTCATAAGCTTAAATCTTAGCATAGCCATAATTCAAATATACAGTTTTTTCTAAATTCATAACTTGAAGAATTAGGCATGAAATTTCATAATACTTGAGGTCATGTTATCTAAACATGCCAATGTTTACTTGAAAACATGCAATTTAGTGAGTTAATACTAAAATTCATTCTCAATGCATGACCTTTTGAAAATATTTAAGGAATCTCAACTAAATCATGGGTAAGGGATTAGAAACCATGAATTAATGCTTTAAAACTGAATACATAAAATTTCCCCAATTTGGGTAAGAATCCTAATTTCATAAATTCATAAATCAAAGAAAGACTTGGGGATGTTGGGCATAAGGGTGAAAGGAATCCCTTATTGAATACCCACATACTTGAAATGAAGCTTTCTTAATCTAGGATGAGAGGGATAGAGACTTGGAGCTTGGAGCTTGAGAGACGTTTTCCACTTTTAGAGGATGAGTGAGAGTTTGGGAGGGGAATTAGGCTAATAAGGGATAAAATCCTACTATAAGAGTCCAAAACGACCTCACTTAGGAGTTAAAAGCATGAAAAATTACCAAAATAACCCAGAGATTTAATTTAGAAAAATAACTTAAAACTGTAGCTTCAGGTTCCACGAGGGCAATCCACGAGTCATAGACTGAACCACGACTCGTGGTTCCTGGCTTAAAAGACTAGCTACAGTTTATGATTTCACAAATCAACAGTATGGTCCATAGAACCATCTACAATCCATAGAACCCACTCGTGTTTTGCTGGGGAAAAGTCAACTCTCAGGTCTGATTTCACGAGCTGGTTCCATGACTCGTAGAACCATCCACGACTCGTGAACCTAACTCGTGGTTCTCAAACCTGAGGATTAGTCTGCAAAATAGTTTTCATAAGTCCATTCCATGGTTCGTAGTTCACTCCATGACTCATGGTTTGGGCTCGTGATTCCTGGAACTTCAGAATTTTTCAGAGATTCTAAGTTTAAAAGCTTATTCAAATTTCGAGGTGTTATAATTCCCCCCTTGGGATCATTCATCCTCGAATTAAGACTAAGGAAAACTGGAGAGAAAATAGCCAAACCAACCAACAGAATATGAAAACCAAAGAACAAGCATGAAAACTGAGCTCTTAACTTATGAACATGACTGAACTAACTCTGAAAACACGAATACATGCTAGGATCATGAGGAAAATTGATCGAGTAGAATCAGAGGGACATACTAAGGAGAAAACTATTACCTCAAGCTGTAATGGGATCGAAAGAAAAGAGATGAGGGTACTTGGCTTTCATGATTGCTTCTGCTTCCCAAGTAGATCCCTCAACTAGTTGGTTCCTCCAAAGGACTTTCACCGATGCGACTTCTTTGTTCCTCAACCTTTGAACCTATCGATCAAGAATATCAATAGGCATTTTTTCATAAGTGAGGTTATCCTTCACACCCATAGCCTCTAAGGGTACAATCAAGGTCGGATCACCAACACACTTTTTCAACAAGGAAACATGGAAAATTGGATGGACCGCTTCTAGATCGGTTGGCAACTCTAACTCATAAGCAACACTACAAACTCTCCTCGAAATACTATAGGGACCTACATAGTGGGGACTAAGTTTCCCTTTCTTACCAAAACCTCATCAAACCTTTCATGGGTGACACTTTCAGAAAGACTCAATCATCAATCTCCAACTCTAATTCTCTCCTCCTCACATCTACATATGATTTCTGTCAACTCTGAGCGGTCCTCAACCTCTCCCTAATAATCTGAACTTTCTCCATAGTCTCATAAGCTGAATTTGGACCAATCAAAGCTGCTTCACCCACCTCAAACCAACCAATAGGAGATCTACACCTCTGACCATAAAGTGCCTTATAAGGAGCTAGCTGGATGCTAAAGTGAAAGTTATTGTTGTAGGAAAACTCAATGAGAGGTAAGTGATCATTTAAATTACCCTTGAAATCAATCACACAACCTCTCAACATGTCCTTCAAGGTCTGAATAGTACACTCGCCAAGACATCCGTCTGTGGGTGAAAAACTGTGCTAAGTTTAACCTGAGTACCAAGACCTCTCTGAAATGATCTCCAAAACTGGGATGTGAACTGAGTACTCCTATCTGAGATGATAGACAATGGAAACCCATGCAACCGGACTATCTCACGAATGTAGAGTCTGGTATAACCCTCTGCTGAATCGGTAGTCTTGACAGCCAATAAGTGGGATGACTTAGTCATCTTGTCAACAATCACCCAAATAGAATCATACTGCATGTGAGTACGAGGTAAGCCTGTAATGAAGTCCATATTGATTGCCTCCTATATCTAAGTAGAAAGATCAATATCCCAAGTCATGACACCCGATTCTGATGTTCTACCTTCACTTGTTGACAATTGGGATACTTAGCCATAAAATCTGCTATGTTCCTCTTCATGTCATTCTACCAATAGACTTTCTGTAGGTCACGGTACATCTTGGTGCCACCCGGGTGAATAGAATACCTGGAGCTATGATCCTCTGTCAAAATCCACTATTGCAACCCATCTATATCGAGCACACACAATCGACCCTAATATCGAAGCACACCATCTCCCTTTGGGGAGAAAACCTCAACCCTCTACTGATGGACTACACCCTTCAACTGATGCAAAATAAGATCACTGTCTTGCTTCTCTTTCACCTCAACTACCAAAGATGATTCAAACTCATTTTGAACAATAACACCACCATTCCGCTGAATCTGTAAGGCGAACTCTCAATCGAGAAAGCCTATGAACATCCTTGGCCAATTCCTTCTTTTTGTCCTCAAGCAAAGACACACTACCCATAGACAACTGTCTAAGTGCATCAACCACTACATTGGCCTTACCCGGATGGTAAAGTACACTCATATCATAATCCTTAAGAAGCTCAAGCCATCTCCTTTGATGAAGATTCAATTTCTTTTGAGTGAACACATACTGAAGGCTCTTATAGTCGGTAAACACATCCACATGGACGCCATATAAGTAGTGTCTCAAAATCTTCAAAGCAAAAACCACTGCCGCTAACTCAAGATCATGAGTCGAATAATTCTTCTCATGACTCTTAAGATGTCTAGAAGCATAAGAAATCACCTTACTATGCTGCATCAAAACACAACCCAAACCAATTCTAGAAG
The DNA here is from genome assembly GCA_003996215.1 of Jaltomata sinuosa. Classification (NCBI taxonomy): domain Eukaryota; kingdom Viridiplantae; phylum Streptophyta; class Magnoliopsida; order Solanales; family Solanaceae; genus Jaltomata; species Jaltomata sinuosa. The sequence continues at coordinate 68,296 of QJPP01004308.1, forward strand.
CATCATAATACACAACAAAGCCATCTAAGCCCTCGGGTAGAGCCAAAATTAGGGTTGTGGTAAACCTAGTCTTCAATTCCTAAAAGTTTTTTTCACACTCATCAGACCACCAAATCTTAACCTTCTTCTGAGTCAACTTGGTTAATGGGGAAGCTATAGAAGAAAACCCTTCCACAAATCTCCTGTAGTAACCAGCCAAACCCAAAAATCTCCTAATATCAGATAGGAAAGTGGGTCTAGGATAGTTCTTCACTGCCTCTATTTTTTGTGAATCAACTCAAATACCATCTCTAGTAACAATATGACTCAGAAAAGCAACAGACTGCATCTAGAATTCACACTTACTGAACTTAGCGAATAACTAATGATCCTTGATAGTTTGCAACACAACCCTCAAATGTTTTGCATGCTTATTCTCACTCTGAGAGTACATAAGGATATCATAAATAAAATAATCACCAACATATCCAAATACTATTTGAACACATGGTTCATCAAATTCATAAAGGTTGCAGGAGCATTCGTTAATCCAAAAGACATAACCACAAATTCATAATGACCATACCGAGTTCTGAATGCTGACTTTGGAATGTCACACTCTCAAACACGGAGCTAATGATAATCGGATCTAAGGTCAATCTTGGAGAAATAACTGGCACCCTGAAGCTGATCAAACAAGTCATTAATCCTAGGAATGAGATACTTATTCTTGATTGTAACCTTGTTCAACTCACGGTAGTCAATACACATTCTAAGGGAACCATACTTTTTACACACGAATAGGACTGAAGCACCCCATTGAGAGATGTTGGGTCGAATAGAACCCTTATCAAGAAGGTCTTTCAACTAATCTTTCAATTTCTTAAGCTCCACTGGAGCCATTATATAAGGTGGAATAGATATAGGCTACATGTCTGGGAGGAAGTCTATCCCAAAGTCGATATCCTGCTCGGGAGGGACTCCAGGCAGATCCTCGAGAAATACTTCTGGAAATTCATTCACAATAGGAACTAACTGAAGAGAGGGGGTTTCAGACTCCCAGTCCATAACCTAACTATATGATAGACATAAAACTTAGAAATCATCTTCCTAGCTTTGAGGTAAGATATGAAACGACTCTTTGAAGATGGAGGACTACCCTGCCACTCTAAGATAGGTTCATTTGGAAACTTGAAGCTGACTAATCGAGTACGACAATCAACCGAGGCATAACATGCATGCAACCAATCCATACCAAGAATTACATCAAAATCAGTCATCTCTAACTCTACTAGATCAGCTAAAGTGACTCTATGAAGGACTGAGATAGGACAATTTCTATAGATTCTCTTAGCTAGGACAAACTCATCAACAAGAGTAGAAATACATAAAGGTTCTAAGAGTTGTTAAGGACTGACTTTGAATTTGCAAGCAACATAAGGGGTCATAAATGATAAAGAGGCTCTGGGGTCTAGTAAAGCGTAAACATCAAAAGAGAAGACTTTCAACATACCATTAACAATATCTAAGGAACTCTCCTGATACTAGCTAGATGACATAGCATAGAGACGGTTCTGGTGCTGACCACCACCCAAACCAGAAGCATCACCATGCTAAGCTGGGCAACCCGCTAGGTCTACTAAATTAGATTCAGTCCTGTCACCTCCATGTCCCTTCTTGGATGAAGGGCACTCCCTAATCCTATGACTAATCTGTCGCACCCAAAGCATCCCTCTTTGTCAGCATGGCACTCACCAAGGTGACTGTTACCATATTTGTTGCAAACAGGGTAGGAAGGCCCTTTTGCAACACTCCCCTGAGACTTCGAACCTGATCCTCTACTTGACTGATCATGCCTAGGCCTGGGGGTCTGAGTAGGAACACTATTTGATGAAGGTACAGGTCCTGATGACCACTTCTGAAATGAAGAACGGTGTCCACCTCTGGACCTCTGATGGCTGAAACTTGAACCCTCTAATCTAGACCTCTTGTTTTCCCTTGCCATTTCCCTCAACTTATCGCCCTCAATCTGATGGGCATGAGTCATAATCCTAGAGATATCCATGTCTTCCAAAAGCATAGCAGACCTTTACTCCTTTTTCACTAAGTGTGACACCCCATAAATGAACTTTCTTATCCGATCCCTTGGATCGGCCATAATAACAGGAGAATATCGAGAAAGCTGGGTGAACCTCAATCCATATTCCTAAACTGACATGGATCCTTGCCTCAAATTCATGAACTTTTCATTGATAGCCTCCCTCAACTCCCTAGAGAAGAACTGATCAAGAAATGATCTCTCAAAGCACTCCCAAGTCATAGGGACCACATCCCTCGCCCTAGCATCCTTCTACTGATTATACCAAATATGAGCCACATCCTTGAGCTTATGGGAAGCTATCTCAACACAATCCATACCAATGACTTACATCACCTCCAAAATCTTGTTCACCTAATCCATGAAATTCTACGGATCCTCACTAACCTTAGAACCCAAGAACTCAAGCGGGTTCATACACATGAAGTCTCGAACTCTAGCCATAACTGCCCCACCTTGAGGGTTAGTAGGAACAGGTGCTGGGGGATTGTCCTGGTTGGACATTACATGAGCTAAGATCTGAATAGCGGTCCTGAACTCCACATTAGTGACCTCGTGGTCCGAAACTAGAGGATTAACATTTCAAGCATTGGAACGGCGAGGAGGCATAATTTGAAATACATAAAGATTGGATAAGAGGAGTAATAGAGTTAAACTCTATTGCACGATATTGATCATGAAATAAGTGAAGTTTTTCCTAAAACATCTCATAGCTTCCCTCTCATAAGTATGGCACACTTCACACCTATGAAAGAGACTCTATTTGATGCGACTTTCAGACACCCTAGGACTCTTGAACCTGATGCTCTGATACTAAGTCTGTCACGCCCCGAGGCTCCTTCTAGATGTAAAATGGGACTTAGGATTACAAGTGACCCCAAGTTAACCCTTTGGTCTTAGCATGACATAAACAACATGATGACAAACATATCGGAAGCATAAATAATGGAAGTAGAGAATCCAACTAAACATAAGATAAGGGTCTAAGAGTGGTAAAATCTGAACTCAAATACAAAATATCTAGCTATGTCTGAAAAGCCTCTTAAATTGACATACAAGTTTCTGGGACAAGACCCCAACTAATTCTAAGTACTGAAATAAAAGAACCTACTAACTAAGAATTATACTAGTCCTCAAAAGATGAGGACTCACCAAATCAAACTGGATAGCCTGCAACTTCTAGCCATGATCCTGAGAGTAGGAGCCCGAATCTGCATCATAAAAGGATGCAACACAAAGCAGCGTCAGTACTATAAGATATACCGAGTATGCGAGATATGTAGAATCTGGGTAAAAATATGCTAAATGTACTTGAAACTAAAATCATGCTATAATAGTAAAAGTTGCAACGTAAAGACTCAATGCAATATCATAAGCTAAAACAAATCTGAAAACCATAAGTAATAGTAGAAATTCTTAAGTTTGAAGACATAGAGTCAATACATTTAAAAGATTAAAACTATTTATGTGGGAGATTCTCATATAACCGACATAGACCATGTGAGCTACATGAAATTTGATGTATCCGCCCCATTAAGAGGACCTAATATACCTGGCCAAGGTATAGAGGCATAACTGGTGTGATCATAATTTTTGAGGCCCAACTGAGGGGCTAAATGAATCTACAGGTGCACGTAGTTCTGGGACTTAGGGTACTCTCACCCTGTCCAACTCGGTGCTAAATACTACTCCCAAAAATATACATACATCTCATATAGTACTTGTGACATATCTAATGCCAAAACTGAGTGAAAAGCATAAGGACATATCTAATGTCATGCCAATCTTGATTCATAAGTCTTAAAGCTTAGCATAGCCATAATTCAAACATACTTTTTTCTTCTAAATACATAGCTTGAAGAATTAGGCATGAAATTTCATAATACTTGAGGTTATGTTATCTAAACATGCCAATTTTTACTTGAAAACATGCAATTTAGTGAATTAATACTAAAATTCATTCTCAATACATGGGCTTTTGAAAACACTTAAGGAATCTCAACTAAATCATGGATAAGGGATGAGAAACCATGAATTGATGCTTTAAAGCTGAATATATAAAATTTCTCCAATTTGGGCAAGAACCCTAATTTCATAAATTCATAAATTCATAAATCAAAGAAAGACTTGGGGGTTTTAGGCATAAGGTGGAAAAAAAGAATCTCTTATTAAGTACCCACATACTTGAATTAATCTTTCTTAATCTAGGATGAAGGGATGGAGACTTGGAGTTTGGAGCTTGAGAGACCCTTTCCACTTTTAGAGGATGAGTGAGAGTTTTGGAGGGGACTTAGGCTAATCAGGGATAAAACCCTACTAAAAGAGTCCAAAACGACCTCACTTAGGAGTTAAAAGGGTGGAAAATTACCAAAATAACCCAGGGATTTAATTTAGAAAAATAACTTAAAACTGCGGCTTCAGGTTCCATGAGGGCAATCCATGAGTTGTAGACTGAACCACGACTCATGGTCCTTCCCATGGTTCCTGGCCTAAAAGACTAGCTGCGGATTATGATTTCATGAGTGAACAGTACGATCTATAGAACCATCTACGATCCGTAGAACCCACTTGTATTTCACTGGGGAAAAGACAACTCTTAGGTCTAATTCCATGAGCTGGTTCTATGACTCGTAGAACCATCCATGACTCGTGGACCTAGCTTGTGGTTCTCAGACCTGAGGATTGGTCTGCAGAACAATTTACATGAGTCCTTTCCACGAGTCCATTCCACATATCATGGTTCAGTTCACGGCTTGTGGTTTGGGCTCGTGATTCTTGGAACTTCAGATTTTTTCAGAGATTCTAAGTTTAAAAGCTGATTCAAATTCTGAGGTGTTACACAAGTTAACCATCACCTATCTCAAATCAAGCATGAATGCTCTACTAGACCGGAGCTTTCCCATTTCTTGAAACACTAGATTGATCATGGTCTAAAAATAAGAAATGCAACACAAGTTCAACCAATGACATTATTAATAATGGATTATAGCCTAATCCCGAATCTCCCAGGCCAAGTTCATGATCATTCCATCCATCCCAGGGTCTTCCCACCTTAAATTCACCTAATAACTATCAATTTCATGGTTATGCCAGTTAATTATTGTAAGGAATCTTTAAATAAAGAACCTAAATCAAGAAACCAAGGTTTTATGCCTTAACATTCCTCTCTACTCCATATTTTTACAGTTAGGGCAACTAAACCCTCCCTAAGACCTGCAACTAGTAATTCTATAAACTAGGAATCAAAATACTAATTAGCAGGGATAAAAGACTTATCTTAATGAAGATTTCTAGGGGAAAAGTACTAGGAATCACCCAGAATCACCACAACCCTCCCCAAAATGTTCTTGAGAAATAATGATTTTTTTAGGGGGAAGTTTCTGCATTTACAACATCTAATCCCACTATTGCAGCCCAATCCTGCTATAGCGGCATCGTCATAGCAGAAGACTTCTGCTTTAGCAGAGTTGATCACCTCTGACTCCAGCTATAGCAGGAAATTTCCTGCTATAGCAGCATTACCATAGCAACGTGTCACTCACTATAGTGGTTGACACGGGATAGAAACTCTAAAATCCTTCCAGTTTTGTCTATTTCACAACACACAATCAAACCTTGACATTCTAGACCAACTCCTTTACGTAAAGTTCAATATCAGGAGTTCTAACCTAATTTCTTGCATGATTAGTGATGATGCTCATAAGCACTCTCTCGAAGAAGGTGGTAGCGATCGTCAAGCAAAACAAAAGTAACCCAATGGATGGTGGGGGTCGAATCCATGGAGATTAGAGTGATTATTTGCTAAGAGATCATCAAGAAATAATCACCAAGAGAGTAAATGCTCAAACAAATTGAAAATAAAAGTTGGGCATATTGGAAAGGAAAATGAACGTATCAATTTTGATTTCAACACAAGAGAGTAATGTAAACACAAGATTTGTAATCAAGAGAAGGAGACTAGGGGTATGCTTCCGATGGAATTCTACAATGGGTTAGGGTACTTGATTAATTATGCAAATTCTCGATTAATGATACGGGTAGCATTGGTTTTAGTTATATTTAGTAATCTCTCGATCCTCAAATATATATCCTATGGTCTTTGCTCAAGCACCATAGTTTTGACATAAACCAACTAATTCAGTTGCTTGGGAGAATCACACTATTTCTAGCTTAGATTCTTAGATGAGAATTTCCATCGATTAAGCTATTTCTAGCCTCAATCTAAGGTAAAAATCCCAAATTCTCACTATTAAATTCTTATCTGAATTATGAACCCCACTTTCAAGAAAGAACATAATTAAGAAAACTCAATCAATGTTTGTAACCATCAATTTTATAATTAAACCTTGAGAAATTCAATAGACACATATCAATTCATCAATTATAAGCATAATTAAACAAGACCCATACCCAAATTTAAATATCCATCATGCACATACCCTTAGACAAGGAAGTTAGCTGCTCATATTAACAAAATAATAAGATATACCAACTGGGTAACTCATAATTCCATTCATACTCTAGCCAAAATATAAATCCAAGCTTAATTCTTAAAAAAATCATAAATTCTTAAGTGGAGAAGATGAAGAGAGAAGAGTACTCTTAATATCTTCCTTGGGAAAAAGTGTAAGCTCCAATTCTATTCTCTTGGTGAAAAGTTCTATTCTCCCTAGGTACACACCCCAAAAAAAGTTTTAGAAGCTTCCCAATATGTCACTTGGTGTTGGAAAAAAATACCATTTGGGAGTGGTACAATGCAAAGTGCGGTCACACCTTAGGTTCTGCACGTCGCATGCCACCTTTTACCTCAACCAGTGATGCTTGTTGCTGCAGTGGTAAGGTGCGAAGGGAAGTGTGGGCTGCATTCTGCATTGTGCAGCTCGCATATCGGTCGCACCTCTCAGCAGATTTTCCTCTTTTTGATCAACTTCACACTTCAACTCTTTTTGACCTCTTTGGGTTCAAGTGTTTTGTTTTGTTCTTTTGACCAAGAGTACCTGCATTTTCATCAATAAAGACAATAGGTACCTCTAATTCTCTTCAAAACATAGCAATAATTCATGAATAAAGGCTTAATAAGTTGGTAAATTACCAACTTATCAAACCCCCAAACTTGAACTATTGCTTGTCCTCAAGCAAGATACTCACAAAGTAAGGAATGCATTAGGTTCTAAAACACAGAGGGTGTACACAAGATCAATCTAAACTCTAAAAATCTAAGAAAACAACAAACAAAAGACTCAAAATAAAAGACTCGACTACAATGCTTATCTATATTTGTACCACCAAACTCTGAAGGCAAGCTCATTTCAAAACATTTGTCAAAAGGACTTCATTTCTCATTCAAAAGCAGGGGAATTTATCATTCAAAACAAGATTTTCAAGCTTCTCAAGTCATTGGCTTTGACATTCAAGGTTTTCCTAGAGATTCACCACACAACTTGTCTCATTCATTCCTCTTAATTGATAGAGAAACTTCATCAATAAATTCAAGTGTGTGATGCCACTCACCACAAGAGAGAATCCAACTCACAATCATGCAATTCATAATAAAAAGGATTATAAGAGAACCAAAGAGACTATCACTCTCTCAATAAAGTTTGAGTGCACACGCATTGAACCATACGCTTGTCCTTTATGTAATTTACCATTAATGTAGAGTTACCAAGCTCAGAATTACTAAGGACTTGTGGGTTACGATGTTGGCTAGGGTTAAGGTGAGAATTGCATTTGGCTCAAGTCACTAAACCTTCCCAATGCTTTGTGACTATTCAAAATACCGCTCACATTGTAAAACAATAACTTCACCTTATTTCTCCCTCTCACAACCCAAAGTTTCCCTTCAACTTGATCATTCAGCTTCCTTTTATCACCTTTACTTGGTAGCACCAATTCTTTCTTTCTTTTCATTCTGTTCATTTCATTGGACATCTTCAAGCAATTTTCAATTTAGGCATATGGTGCTACCTTGTATTAAAATACATCCCTTTTCTTCTTTATATTAACACATACAATCCCAAACTTAGGTTTTTTCCTATGTTATCATTTCAATTTTCCCCCAAACTTAGGCTTTTAGCCTACATTTCACTTTTGAGCGATTAGGTAGGATGGATGTAAAAATCGAGGTTCCAAAAAAGGTCAAGGTATCTAACAAGGTGCCAAAGGTCACAAGCTCAAAGGGGCTTACTAGGATCAATGTAAAGGGAAGTCAATTTGGGTGAAGTGACTTATTCAAAAAGGGCCTAAGGTCATCTTCCAAGCTTGGTTACATCTAGGATTTTGCCTTGAATCACATTCGGGACAAGTTCTAGATGATACATACACACAAGAATGAATTACAGCCTTACCACACAAGGCATCACAACACAAAATTTTAACAATTAGTCTCGCAATTAATTGGAACAAATGGCTTTTGACAAGCTATTTTGAGTTTTTTTACACACTTATTTGTGAATCAATCAAGCCAAATGGGGAGTGTGCAAGTCATGACATAATAATTCTTTACTCAAAACCATTTTCCATCTTTCCTTCAATTTGCCAAAAACTTCTTGCCAAGATTTTTTTTTGGTGGGTCCATTTCGAGACAAGAAACACACAGAATCAATTTTAAACTAAAACTTGACATTTTTCTATAAGAAAGTCACCTCTCAATCTATCATAGGAAAATACCAACCCGGTTTGACACAAAAATAAATAAAAGAAAAAAAATAAAAGAAACAATTTGCTCTTTGGGAAAAAACCATGGTATGAAGAAAATCCTTAGAGTTTATTCACTAATCTGCTATTAACAAGGCGGCCAAAATTAAAGCGCTCATGAATCATTTGAAACCAAGCCTCGGCGTAGGCACTAAGTGCATTTTCATGGCATGATTAGTGAAATAATAGGTCGTGTAGGACTAACCCGGTAATATCGCAACTCAAGTAACACATAAAATAGGGCCGACGAGGGCACAGTTTAAACACTAAGAAAATAAAAGGCCTGACAAGGGGCAAATAAATTGTCTAACATTGAAATGAAAATATCAAGGTCCGACATGGGCAATAAAAACAATATCTAAAATCCCAACATGAGCAACCAACAGTAATAACAAGAATGCACCACATCCTCCATAATAAAAAAGCATAGACCTTAATGCTTAAGCTCAAACATGTAAGGAACGGGTGCAAAAACTCCCTGTATGGGCTACTCCTAATCATCATCCACCTGCTCTGCCTACTCTGAACTGGAGCCTGCTCTGCTATTGCGAGATTGTGAGGTGAGCTGTGAATCATAGAATGCCTGCTACAATCCTGGGTCCTGAGCAACCTCAATCTCCTCCTCATCGCCATCCAAAGAAGCAAACATCATATCAATGGGGCCAAGAGTGTGATGGGGTGCAGCCATGGCAGTATAAAACACACTCGCATTAGCCTCGCCCATCAGTGCTTTCCCTTTTGCTTTGTCAAAATCTTTTTGGAGATCTGCCATAGCACCAACAACAACATCCACCCTCTTACACATGTTGGTCACACTGTTCACTACCCCCTTCATAGCCTTCTTTACTACCTTATGAATCAGAGAAGGAAACTTCTCAGCTAGGTTGGTCAACTGCCTATCATAAGAGTAGGTCAAGTCAATAAGCTTTTGAAAGCCTGCCTGGGTCGAGGTTGATGAAGATGGTGAAGGTCCAGAAGGGGAAGCAGTTGTAGGATTTCCCAAATTTGTGGGAGTAGATGCATCCAAGTCTGATCTGAATGGAGAAGAAGCAGTGGGCTTAATATCGACGTCCTCAATCTGTACATCAGTAAAAGGCTGCAGTCTGCGCCTCTTAATCCTAAGGGCATCCATATCTTTCTTCTTCCCCAGGTCAAGCACACCCATAATAGGAGTAGAGGCATCACAACAAAAATATGTGATGCCAGCTGCATCACAGAGCTTGCTAATGAGCATTGTGAAAAGGAATGAATCACCACCCCGATGTGCTTTTCTCTTGATCACCAGTGCTGTGATCTCCCCAAAATTAACATGTGCTCTCCTGGGTAACCTTTTGAACATTCTGAGAAAGCAGGAATCTGGAGCGGACAAAGTCATACCAGAGGCATGCCTCAAAGTACAGAGTCTTACGTGGAATAATGCCCCCTATAATGACCTAAAGGGGAGTTCTAGGAGAAATAATAGTGGCAGCCCAGTCAAGTGGCTTCGTCTCAGCGAACAACTTAGCCCCAAGTGCTGGTGCAGGCTCAATTAGGTAACCCCAGTAGATGGCATTGATAGCAGCGAGTGTGATGCTGATTTCCTTACCTCGAACCATGACTGAGTCCAAGCAAGAAAAGTCCTCCACATTTCCTTTGTACCTCATAGAGTCTTGCTTGGCCTAATAGAAAGCGAAGAATTCATGGACCACCTCATCATGATAACCTCCTAGCACCTCTGTGAATGAAAGCCATTGTGGGTGGTGAACTGGTGGTGGATGTTAGGCAGATCAACCCCAAGTGATGCCAAGTTAAAACTATACTCTGGGTTGAAGGTTCTCTTCTTGTCTCTGTCATAGATGACTTTCATGCCTTCAACCTCGAAGTGAATTTTGTCATACTGGTATAGCTGCGGGGGCATTCTTTTTACCCGTGGATTTGGAAGTGGAGGTAGGAGGATCTGGTGGCCTCCTTGAGCTGCGCCCTAAGTTTCTCCTACCAGAAGACATAGTCTACACAAAGAGATTGTGAGTACTCAAAGTAAAAGCAAAATCTTTTTGTATTTTTGAAATATTTAAAAGAAGAAATTGCTACAAGAAGTTAACAAAAGAGAAAGAATTAGAATGCAAAGGAGAAGAAAAACAATCAGGTGACCGTAGGCATGTGCGAGTCACATGCGGACTGCACATAGGGTTGTGTGTGTCACATGTGGAGTCGTACATGCTAACAGAAACCTGACTAAATTGGGTCTCAAGGTGCGTAAGGATGTGGCAATTCACACCAGCCATTGTGCACATTGCACAACCCTTTGCCCTTCCAAACAGATCACTGACAATATCAAAGGCCGTGTGCATTTCACATGTAGAGATCTGCACATCGCATGCGAAATGTACAAGGAAACAATTAGAATTTTTCAATTCCTTGTGTTCTTATGTGTTACATATAGGACTCGCAGAATAATATATGTGGAATGCATTGGAAACAAGACTACAACACCAATTTTTAACAGGATCTAAGCATGAATTGACCACCACCAAGTTATCCGGGTATTCAGACTTCCCCGAAAAACTTCCAACATAATCAAAATTAAAGATTAGCTTAACAATTTCCCTTAAGAAGGACGTTACCCCATCTATCATCGAAAACATCAAGCCTTCATGAAAAACCCATAGGCACATTCAATCACACAATAGTTCACTTTCCTCAACCAAAGCGCTCACCGAATAATCATATTCAATTGAAACAACATAAGGGTGTAACAATCAGACCCGTCGTTACTTTAAAAAATCACGAAATCGAATTATGCCAGGAACTAATTAAAGTACGTATGTCTTAAGCAGGGTGACGTGATGAAAAATTTCTAATTGTTGGAAATAGTTAGGGCTGATGTCACTCCGCTATAGCGGTAATTATTCCACTATAGTGGGACCGCTATAGCAAAAGGTTAGACCGCCAGAGTGGAATGACGGGATGCAAAAGCCTCAGAATGGGTTTTTATTTAAAAAGATTCTCCTCCTCAGTTAGAAAACATATGCGGGTTTATCCAAAAATCCTCCTATGCGTCTCCAAGGTTTGAGGACCATGAGAACGACGAATTCCAGCTAAAAAAGAGCGAAAAACCACAAATTTGGGCCTGCGGAGTCATCAGGAAATGCCTTCATGAAGCCAAAAATGCATGATTACAGCTGCTTGGCATCCAGGTAGGCTAGGTTTTCATTGAGTAGATAGACCTGTTTACTTTCCATACTTATTGTATAGTGGAATGGAGAATCCATATTTTAGGCCTCCGGGTATGGAGTCTGGCAGATTCGGGTTGGGTTAGGTTTGGTTTTGGATTGTAAAGAGTAAATCGCTGGTCTTGTGATATGCATAATGTGGTTATATTATCATCTTGTCATGATAAAATGATAGGCTCAGGGGCTGGGATATTGGAAAGGTTCGGGGAATCGAGAATTGCCTGGGTAGCTGAGCAGGAACAAAAATGGGAAACCCTCCCTAGATGAGGACTCGGGAATGTAAAGGGTAGTATATACGGTTGTTAGACTTGATAAGGGCTAAAGGGAGGTGTTCCTATTATGTGTGGGTGTAGGTAAGGTTTCGGGAATCACATAGTTGCTAAATTTTGTTAAGAAAGGAAATCGGTCATTTTATGTTAGTAAGGGTGAATGGGTTGGACTTCGGATGAAGGTCGGGTTAAGTCATCTACCCGGAGAAGGGGTAGGTGATTGCTTGATTTCTTTATGCATTGTGTGTTTGAGTACTTTTATCTAGGTGATTGTATGAGATGCATTGCATAGGAGATGAATTAGAATGTCTCATAGTCCTGTTTGATCAGTCTGGTTATTGAACTGGTGCATTTTTGCTTGTTGGTTTACAAGTTAATTGTTCATTGTTGTGACTGTGGATTGTTGACATTTAGTTGGCTCGAGTACCACTCCTAGTACGAGAATACTAATGGTTGGCTCGAGTACCACGCCTAGTATGAAAAATTACTAACGGTTGGCTCGGGTACCACGCCTGGTACAGGATTACTTTACTGTATCATTACATGGATATTTGTTACATTTTGTTGATTGATATTGGTTCCGTGACAGAACCGGGCTGTATTATTGAGAGTGATAATTATTTATGGTCCTTGTGAGGCCAGGATTATTGTTGTATCTGATTTAGAGTTGGTCTTGGTATAGACCGAGTTTTTTGTGAACACTTAGGTATTGGTTAGAGGGGATCCCAGAGCGGGTCCAGGTAATATACATTTGTATAGGACGGTTGTTGGTTATGCTGTTGTTGCTGGTCCTATTCATATAAAAGTGATTCATGGGTACTCGATAAGCTAGAGGAATGACCGAGAGTCTGGCATTGGGTTACTAGCTGGCATTACTATAGTGGAGGTTGCTTAGGGATCCTGGAGAGGTCTGTATAATTATAGGTTGTACCATGAGGGTAATAGTTCTGGACTGACCATAGTAAGGTTATTCTCGAATGTTTGTCCATATGGATTAGTAGAGTAAACAGGGTGGTAGTCCGGGTCGGGACTTAGCGGTTGGTCTAGTGGTAAGGCTTGGGAAGTCTAAGGTGAGTATAGTCCGGGTCAGGACTTAGGAGTTGGACTAGTAGTGAGACTTGGGAATTCTAAGGTTGATAATACTTGGGAAGTCTAAGGTTGATAAGACTTGGGAAGTCTAAGGTTAGTATGACTTGAGAAGTGTGGGAAGTGAGGGAGTTGGCAGCGGAAGGAGTAGGAAGGATCAGGTTTGTATTTTATAATCTGAGGGGAGGTTGGAAGATGAAATTTCTATTGTTACATTCATGTTTTTCCCTGTTTTCTTATATGATGGTAGGAGTGGACTCAGGTCGACCGATGATGCCAACCAGTATATGTGGTTGTACTAATTCTACTCTTGCTATACCTTTTTAGGTATAGTCTGGTTATAGGGTTGGTGATGTTTCTTAGGTGCATGCCGATAGTGATCCTCTAGCAGCTTCTGTCCTTGATTTACTGATGGAAGTTGTATCCCTTTTCAGTTCTTGTATAAACCTTGTAGTAGCTCTTGTACCGGCTTAAACTAGATTCTAGGGAGGGTGTGTTAAAGATTGTAAAGCTTTCCTCTAATTCTTTAAGTAGTTTATTTTTCTGAACATTTTTGTAAAAGAAATTCTCATGTATAAAATGGACTTATTTTAATGGGTTATTTTAATTTTCCGCAATGTCACCTGTTGGATGGGTGGTGAGGGTTCGTCTATCTAGGTGGTTAGAGTAGGTGCCCGCATGGCCTGGTAGGTTGGATCGTGATAGATGGTATCAGAGCCTAGGTTACCGATCTCTCAGTACAAGAGCAAATGCCAAATAGAGTCTCACGAATTGGTGTGTTGACGTCCACATCTAATCTTTGGGAAACTATGAAGCATTTTAGGAAGCATCTCCTTTATTTCATTCTTTGATGCGGTTGTTTACTTGCTTGTATGGTTTGAGTTCAATTGGTATCTTTCGATTCCAATTGGTATCTCAGCAAGGTAAAGGAGGTCTTTGTACTTCGGTTACGATCGGACAAGCAAGAGAAATTAGAACCGAGAAGATTCCCATTGGTATCTGGCCTGAGAGGCTGTGGAAAGCATGGATAACTGGCTAATGGTCATCCATGGCACGAATGAAAGGTGAAACTGTGTGGTTTGAATTGGTTGTAATTTTATTTGGTAGTGATTTGATTTGGTTGTGACTTGAAATGAAATGTTGGGTTGTACAATTCTGGTGTGACTACTTGGAATGCGTGTGAATTGTTATCTGTCGTGCATGTAGAGTCTGCAAAGGGTCATTGAGTTGAAAATGCTGTGAATATTAGGTTGTGATAAGCTGTTAAATGTTTTGATTTAAAGAGTGGTACTGCATGTAAAGGGGCTTATCATTGGTTAAGATGATAAGGGATTGAAAACTGTGATTGTAGGGAAGCTTCGGTTTCAGGACATTCGAGACTTGGTTGGGAACCATGGGAACAAAGGAGTCATTAGTGTAACGGCGGGAAGATATTTTCAAGGAACAATTGTTGTTGTGAATTCTTTGTAATTTATGATGTGTCATGTTGGATTGCGATGCATTAATGCCAGGAATGGTTTTAAGGGTGGTTTAAGACCATGGCGGGATTTACAGGTTTAGACAGTGGTAACTGGGAAGGGGGATGAGTTCATTTAGCTGGAAATAAAATTTCCTATACTGTTACCGTCGGGACCGCTATAGGGGAAGCCAACCGCTACGGCAGAACTGCTATAGCAGAGTGACCATCTCTATAGCGTAAGGGCGTAAGGCAGAAGGCTTGCTCTATTTTACCCTGTTTTCATTCCTTCCCCGGGGCAATGTAAAAGCATGAATTAAGCTACGAATCACTATATAGAGCAAGGAAAACATCTGTATAACTAATATATTATGTGTAAAAAGGGAAATAGTGTCTAAAACTAGCATCCACGTGCTAAAACAAAAGGAAAAAGGTGAAAGGGAAATAGTGTCTTAACAAGCCCCAAGCGGAGGCAACCCAAAAACAGTAAAAGTGTGTGGTAATAGAGGGAGGGGGAGGTCCTAAGCCTCATCATCACTTAGGAAGGGGAACTCTTGCATGTCCTCGGGCTCAAGGGTGGGGAGCGCTTGTCCCAGGGCAACACAAGAGAACATGACCTTAACGGTCTTCCACATCCAGGTAAACATGCGATCCTGGAAGCGTCTCCTATTCTTCTCTTGCTCTAACTCCTTGTGGAGTGCTATAAAGTCCTGAGCAGACGGGGGAGGGGGTGCACCTCTGGCGTGAGGATCCTCCATAAACCTCCGGACAACTGCTAAATTATCCTCCAGCTAGGCTCTAGTGATTGGGGGATGGGGCTGGGAAGGGGCAGGGATGTCGTCATCATCATCATCATCAGCCTCCTCAACCGGCTAACTGCTTCCTGCTTCGTTCATCTTCCTATACTTTTGGAGATGTCCTTCACCCGAATGGGGTCAAGGGGCTCATCCATAGTCACCTCTGAGTCGGTATGCTCCTCAGGCTTGCTAGCTCACCTGCATAGCTCCGATACCAAACCCGGAAGATAAGGGCTCTTTCTATGACCCCGGTAGAATTCCTTCCACTCGGAGATGATTTTCTCCCCCATGTTTATTATGATACTTTTCATAGCACAAGCAATCACCAAAGCCCTAGCGTAAGTCACGTCGGTCGTATTTCTCGACGGACGAATCCTCCGGGATACCAAGTCCAGCCACCTCCTAGCCTCAGGGGAGAAGAAGACACTAGTGACGCCCTCAGGACTGACCCAGTATACCTTATATTTTAATCCGGGTTCCACTAAAGTATCCGTCAGCCAAGTCATGTCCCACAGTCGAAACTTGGCATCATATGCCTCATTGGAGATGTGGGGCACCCCTAACACTTCATTTATAGTCCGGGCATCCACGGGGATGTCCACCCCTCAGAGTCTGATGGTAGGGTTGGGTTCATCCCAAAGGACGGTGGGGAGGATGGCATAGAACTCCCGCAACCAGCTTGTTAATGCAGGAGGGGGAGCCACTAGCAAAGGACCCCAACCAAACTCTTGAATTCTACGGTGAAACTCGGCTGCTTTCCCATCCACCCCAGTCATCTTGCAACCCCTCTCGTAGCAGAAGATGAACTTCCGGTAGTCCATGAACCTCTCCTAAAAGGATTCATCGGGAAAACAATCATAATCATACTTGAGCCATTATCCTTCAACCAATTGGTTGTTTTACCCTACAAATGTAGCGAAGAGGCGAGATTAGAAGAGTGATAGAGCATAAAGGGGAGAATTGTTTTCTAAGTGTTGGCTTGGGAAGACACTATTTTGAGGCCTTCCTCTATAGCGGATGGCACATCCGCCATAGCAGAACCGCTATAGTGGAGGAATATCCGCTAACGCAGGACCGCCACAGCGGAGCCCAACCGCTATAGCGGTCTTCATCATCCCAGACCTTCAAGGGGTGCATCAATGGCGCCCCTTGGCCCAAAACTCCATTTTTAACATCCCAAGTTCATATCTACCTACCCAAAGTACCCCATTACCATTTTCTACAAACAATTGGGCATTATAACCCCTGTAAATCGTCCAAATCACCACTTTTATTCAAGAACAACTCTTTATATTCCACCCCATTTTGGCCCATTTTTGGCTAATAATAGTGTAATCCTTACCCCCAGAACGCTTTGGAGGCATTGTAAACGTAAGGGAAGCATCCATGCTTTGGGAGTTAAATCAAAATTCCAACTAAAGTCTAGTTCAAAAACCCACTTCAATATACACCCAAGTTCCTAGTTTTCTACCATAAACATGTACAAAATCATACAAGAGAGTAAGAGAGTAAGAAAAAATTAACGTTTACCTGAGATTTTGACGTCGGGAGTGGAGTGATTGGGAAAAAATGTAGAGTTTTTGAAAGAAATGTAGGGATAATTGGGGGGGGGGGGTGAAATCCATTTCTCTCCTATTTCATTCTTCTATCAACCGCTATAGCGGTCGAAAGTCCACTATAGCAGGACCGAGATAGAGGTGTATTATCCACTATAGCAGATGGGAAATCAGTTTTGGTAAGAAAAGGTTCTCCCGAGTCTTTTCAAATTCATCCATCCCGATAAGACATGAGGCCCTCGATTTCTTGGGTGCTCGTAATGGGAACACATGTAATTTTCCTTGAAAGGTTCGTAAATTCCTCGTCAGGATGGGATAATTTTAGAATCTTTTCCTTCTCGTGGGTTAGACAAATTATGGGAAGGTTTGGCAACTTGCGTAGGTTCGTTAGTTACGCGGTCACTTGGGCGGTGGAAGTTCTAGGCTAGCCCCCCTCGTCTGTTTATTATTCTGGGATTGTTCGGGGATGAACGATGGGTAAATTGGTATCTGTTGTAACGACTAAACCCATCATTACATTAAAAAATCGTGAAATCAAATTATGACGGGAACTAATTAAAGTACGTATGTATTAAGTAGGATGACGTGATGGAAAATTTTTGATTTTTGGAAATAGTTCGGGTTGACATCACTCTGCTATAGCAGTAATTATTCTGCAATAGCGGGACTGCTATAGTGGAAGGTTAGACCACCATAGCGGAATAACAGGAGGGAGAAGACTCAGAACGGGTTTTTATTTAAAAAACTTCTCCTCCTCAGTTAGAAAACATACGTGGGTTTCTCCAAAAACCCTCCTATGCTGCTCCAAGGTTTGGGGACCATGAGGAGGAGGAATTCCTACTAAAGGAGCATGAAAAACCACAGATTTGGGCCTGTGGAGTCGTCAAGGAACGCTTTCACAAAGCCAGAAATACACGGTTGCAGCTGCTTGGCATCCAGGTAGGCTAGGTTTTTATTGAGTAGATAGACCTGTTTACTTTCCGTACTTATTGTATAGTGGAATGGAGAATCCATGTTTTAGGCCTCTGGGCACGGAGTCTGGCAGATTCGGGTCGGGTTAGGTTTGGTTTAGGATTGTACGGAGTAAATGGTTGGTCTTGTGATATGTATAATGTGGTTATATTATCATCTTGGCATGATAAAATGATAGGCTCAGGGGCTGGGATATCGGGAAGGTTCGGGGAACCAGGAATTGCCTGAGTAGCTGAGCAGGAATGAAAATGGGAAACCCCCCCCTAGATGAGGACTCGGGAATATAAAAGGCAGGATATGTGGTTGTTAGACTTGCTAAGGGCTAAATGGAGGTGTTCCCATTACGTGTGGGTGTAGGTAAGGTTCTGGGAATCACATCGTTGCTAAATTTTGTTAAGAAAGGAAAACGGTCATTTTATGTTAGTAAGGGTGAATGGGTTGGCCTTCGGATGAAGGTAGAGTTAAGTCATCTACCCGGAGAAAGGGTAGGTGATGTCTTTATTTCTTTATACATTGTGTGTTTGGGTACTTTTATCTAGGTGATTGTATGAGATGCATTGCTTAGGAGATGAATTGGAATGTCTCATCATCCTGTTTAATCAGTCTGGTTATTGAACTATGCATTTTTGCTTGTTGGTTTACAAGTTAATTGTTCATTGTTGTGACTCTGGAATGTTGACATTCGGTTGGCTCGGGTACTACGCCTGGTATGGGAATACTAACGGTTGGCTCGGGTACCACGCCTGGTACGAGAAATTACTAATGGTTCGCTCGGGTACCACGCTTAGTATAGAATTACTTTACTTTGTCATTGCATCGATATTTGTTTTATTGTGTTGATTGATATTGGTTCAGTGACTGGACCGGGCTGTATTATTGAGAGTGATAATTGTTTGTGATCCTTGTGAGGCCGAGATTATTGTTGTATCTGATTTATAGTTGGTCTTGGTGTAGACCGGGTTGCTTGTGAACACTTAGGTGTTGGTTAGAGAGGATTCCAGAGTGGGTCCGGGTAATATACATTTGTATAGGACGGTTGTTGGTTATGCTATTGTTGATGGTCCTAGTCATGTAAAGGTGATTCATGGGTACTCGATAAGCTAGAGGAATGACCGAGAGTCTGGCGTTGGGTTACTAGCTGGCATTACTATAGTGGAGGTTGCTTAGGGATCCTGGAGAGGTCCGGATAATTATAGGTTGTACCATGAGGGTAATGGGTCAGGACATACAATAGACGGATTATTACCGAATGTTTGTCCATATGGATTAGTAGAGTAAACAGGGTGGTAGTACGGGTCAGGACTTAGCAGTTGGTCTAGTGGTAAGGCTTGGGAAGTCTAAGGTGAGTATAGTCTGGGTCAGGACTTAGGGGTTGGACTAGTAGTGAGACTTGGAAAGTCTAAGGTTGATAAGACTTGGGAAGTGTAAGGTTAGTATGACTTGGGAAGTCTGGGAAGTGAGGGAGTTATTAGCGGAAGGAGCAGGAAGGATCAGGTTTGTATTGTATAATCCGAGGGGAGGTTGGAGGATGGAAATTCTATTGTTACATTCATGTTTTTCCCTGTTTTCTTATATGATGGTAGGAGTGGATTCGGGTCAACCGATGATGCCTACCAGTATGTGTGGTTGTATTGATTCTACTCTTGCTATACCTTTTTGAGTATAGCCTGGTTGCAGGGTTGGTGATGTTTCTTAGGTGCATGCCGATGGTGATCCTCCAGCACACATTGAACGTCACCTCTTCGCTCCCCACATGAAACTTGAGCTCTCCTAGATTCATATTAACAAGAGCTCTTCCAGTTTCCAACAATGGTCGCCCCAATATGATGGTCACCTCAAGATCAACGTCACAGTCCAAGACCACAAAGTTGGCCGGTAGGCTGAACTTGTCTACCTTCACCAAAACATCAAACAAAATCCCTACCGGCATTTAATTAAGCAATCAGCCATCAGTAATCTCATTGGTGTAGGCTTAGAAGTACCCAAGCCTAACTTCCTAAAAATAACAAGGGGCATCAAGTTGATACTCGCCCCAAGATCACATAAGGCCTTTCGGAATAAAAATACTCCAATAGTGCACGGGATGGTGAATGCTCCAAGATCTTCCCATTTAGGATCATTGATTGTTATCACTGTGCTGCAACTATGGGATACTTCCACCATCCCCACTTCAACTACTCGCTTATTTTTCAACAACTCCTTCATACACTTTGTGTACCCCATCATTTGCATAAGAGCATCAACCAAAGGAATGTTAATGGCTAGTTTGCAGAACATATCAACAAACTTTTTGAATTGGGCATCTTCCTTTTTCTTGGCTAATCTCTGAGGATATGGAGAGGGTCCTTTAGGCACACTTGGAGCATCCTCCTCAAGATCAATATCAATTTCAGAAAGAGATTCAACCTTATCCTTCTCTTCACGTGGCTCTTAATCATTGTCAACAATCACACTTGTGCATTAGGATTCACCCCAATATATGGATTTGCATCAACTTCGTTCTTAATCACATATATAAAGTCTGACATGAAAACTACTGTAAAAGCTGAAAACTAACTCTATGTCATAAAGCCTCTATCTGAGATGAGTTGCTGGGACAAGCCCCCAGCTAACTCTAATAGTATGAAAACTGAAATAAGGACTGAAAGAAGTAAATAACTGTCACGACCCAAACTGTTGCAAGTGGCACCCACCAAAAACCCTCGGATGAGCAAACCAAATAAACAACTAACACTTAACGAAATTAACAGATTAAAACCATTTGCATTAAATAAAACTAGCATTCATAGCTAAAATATCTAATCATAAAGATCCTGCGGAAAAACACCCCTAGAATCTGAAAGTCTTGTACCAAAACATCTACTAATGTCAAGAGTGCAGGGATGCAACCCCAAAAACAAAAAAGTCTAAGTCCGAAAAACTGGACTAGAAGCAACTAGATGAAACCATGGTAGCCCGGAAGAA
Source organism: Jaltomata sinuosa (assembly GCA_003996215.1). NCBI lineage: Eukaryota > Viridiplantae > Streptophyta > Magnoliopsida > Solanales > Solanaceae > Jaltomata > Jaltomata sinuosa. The sequence goes on from QJPP01004308.1 coordinate 89,381, forward strand.
ACAACTCACCCTTGGATTCTGGAAATGTCGGGACTACAACTGAGGTCGTGTAGCAGCCACATGAATATGTCCTGTACTTACAAAAGGAAAGCAAGGGCAATATCAGTACACAAAATCACAGTGTACTGGTAGGATCATTATCCAGTTCCAATAAACAACATATGAACATCAAACTAAAGCTGATTAAAGTAGGACAAAACATGTATAACAAAACAGCAATATAAACAAGACTCTCACTTCTCCCCCTAACTTTCCAACTATGTGAAACATACCAATAACCACTCCAATAACAACAATTACAAATAACCAACCATTTTAAAGTAACCGGAACCAGCCAAGGATCCCTAGGACAACTCCTGCGGTGTTCAACATTCAATCCCAATCTACACAAGGACCAACCCCACAATTAAGTACAACCACCCAGCCACTCATGGGCCAATATGCAATAATCATACTTCAAGAAATAACCCAGTCCACTCATGAAACTAAACATAGAACACAACTAAACAAGTATAAATAAACATGTAGCAGGTGTGGTACCCGAGCCAACCATTATAGAAATTGTACCAAGCGTGGTACCCAAGCCAACCAATATATGTAACCCATACCAGGTATGGTACCCGAGCCAACCAATATGTATCACGTACCAGGCATGGTACCCAAGCCAACTGAATGTCACACCCAATCCAACAATTAACAATAATGAACACAATTACACTTGTAAACTAACAAGCCACAAAGACAAGTTTATTTCACATGATTGACAACCGGATATTTAGACATTCATAATTCTATTCCCTAACCATGCAATGAACATAAAATACTAAGCAGCAGCTATCACATACACATATTGCAAATGGGAAAAAAACACCATCACCTACCTTAAATTAGCCTGAAAGCTCTCACAGGACCAGAGCCTTCCCGTTTCCTGAAGCTTTTGCTTGCCTTTTGTCTAAAAACAATTACACATAACTAAATCAATCCAAATGGCCTAACAATTTCCCATTGTATACTCAAATCCTAATTCCCTGGCCAAGCCATGCTCATTCCACCCATCCCAGGGCTTTTCCACCATTAATTTACGTAAAACTATCATATTTATGGATACATTAAGCAAATTATGGTGGTTTAATCATGAATAAGTAAATGTAATCACAACCTAAGAACCCTTCACCCTAGAATCCCCATTACACCGGGATCTACCATCTTAGGTCAAGCCAAACCTTCCCCCAAGCCCGTAATTATTGATTCTAACGTTTGGGAATCAAAGTACTAAAGTAGGGGAGTAAAATGCTTACCTTTAGGAAGAAATTTTGTGGAAAACAGATATAGAATTTCCAAAATTGCCTCTGCCCTTTCCCAAAATATTCTTGGAAAATTCTGAACATTTTTGGGGAAGTTTTTTCATTTATAGAGACTTATTTTGCTATAGCGGTCCCCGCTCCACTATAGAGGCACCGCCATAGTAGAACTTACTCGCTATGGCGGTGCTGGCCGGCTTGACTTCTGCTACATTGGGAATTTCTCCGCTATAGAAGTCATTGTTGTACTATAGTGTCAACCACTATAGTTGTTGATATAAAATAGAACCTCGGGAAATCCCTCAAAATTGCTCATTTTATAAAATACTTCAAATCTTGACATTCTGAACAAACCCTTTCACATCAGCTTTGATATCGGGAGTTCTACTCGCCCGAATTTACTTTCGAAAAGTCTCCTGGACTCCTTAATGCCTTAGATAATGAAAAAACTAGCTCAACCTAAGACAATCCTTGCTCGAATTTCCCTAGACCATACCTCATTCAGAATCCATCTTAGACTAGCCTAGCCCAAAATTTCCAACTCTATATAGGCAAGAGGTAGCTTGCTTCCAAGCCGGCCTGGCCACGAGGAATTAAGAGATCTTTGCCGGTGCTTTTGACCAAAAGAGATATTAGATTGACTTCCTAGATCATGGAACCAGCTAGGGCCCCACCTTTTGCACGCAAGCCGAATGACATAGGTGCACAAGAGTACTTTGCGCCACAACCATCTGCATTTCTTGATCGGTCGCTCAAGAGACTGACTCTCTCTTTCTCTGTATTTAAATGCAATCTCTTGAATTTTAGTAGTAGAGTGAGTCTTTCTGCTCGTAGTTCCTCTCTTATTAGGTTCTTGGGTCCAACAGCCGGATCGATTACAAGTCATCTCCTAGCCCCAAACCCAGAAGTTTTCTAACCCGATTCTTTGCACGAATAGTTTACCCATAATAATGGAACGAGTCATTAAAATAGATACTAATTTACCCATCATTCATCCCCGAATGATCAAACCCAAAAAAGATAAGCATAAAAGAGAGAAAAGGGTAGTACCTAAATCATATTACAAATGAGGGTACTTGTCCCGCATGTCCTTCTCAGTTTCCCAAGTGGCTTCCTCAACCAGACTATGCTTCCATTGAACCTTCACCGATCTGATTTCCTTTATCCTCAACTATCAGATATCCTGATTAAGAATAGCAACCGACTCTTCCTCCTACTGAAGATCCTTATCTAACAAGATCGAATACCACTTAATAATGTATTCCGTATCCCCATGGTATCGCTTCAGCATGGATACATGGAAGACTGGATGGACTCCAAACAAACTAGGTGGCAGTGCTAAACTGTAAGCCACTGGCCCTACAATCTCGAGAACCTCAAAGGGACCGATATACCAAGGTCTAAGCTTGCCCTTCTTGCTGAATCGCATTACCCTATTCCTTAGTGACACCTTCAACAACACTTGTTCACCAACCTGAAATGCCATGTCTTTTACCTTGTGATCTGCATACTCCTTCTGCCTGCTTTAGGCTGCTAGCAACTTGGTTTGAATACCCCTCACTTTTTCCTGAGCTTCCTTCACCAAGTCAACACCCAGATATTTCACATCGCCTACCTCAAACCACCCTATGGGTGATCTACATCCCCTCCCATAAAGTTCCTCAAATAGTGCCATGTCGATACTAGAGTGATAGTTGTTGTTGTATGCGAACTCGCACAACGGTAAGAACTGGTCCTATTGGCCCCCAAAATCAATCACAATTCACACATGCTCTCAGTATGTCCTCTAACACCCGAATCATCCTCTATAACTGACCGTCTGTCTAAGGATGAAAACCTGTGCTGAAAGTGAGTTGGGTGCCCAACTCTTCGTGAAACTTACCCCAGAACTTGGAAGTAAACTGAGTACCTCTATCTGAAATGAAGGAGAGTGGCACCCCATGCAACCTCACGATTTCCATAACATAGATCTTAGACAACTGCTGGGAATTATAATGCACCCTGACCAGAATAAAATGAGTTGACTTGGTCAGCTTGTCCATGATGACCCAAATGGATTCATACTTCCCCAAGGTCTTAGGAAGACCGATCATAAAATTCATGGCTATTTTTTCCCACTTCCACTCGGGAATGGGCATTATCTGAGCAATCCTGCAGGCCTTTGGTGCACATACTTAACCTACTGACAATTCTAACATTTAGACATAAAATCAGCTATGTCCCTCTTCATCCCAGGCCACCAATAAAGTCACCTCAAGTCCCTGTATATCTTGGTTATGCCCGGATGAATCGAGTACCATGATCTATGAGCTTCTAACAACACATTCTCAATCAATTTATCAACCCGAGGAACACAAATCTTCCTTCTAAAGCACAACACTCCACCAATATCTAGCAAGGAATCTTGGGCCTCTTCGGACACCACCTTGTTCTGAAGTTTGTTCAATTGCGTAACCTGAAACTGTTTGGCTTTGATTTTCTCCAGAAATATGAGTTTAACCTCAATACTGGCTAGCACCCCACCCTGTTCTGAAATGCCTAACTGCATGAACTTGGATTCTATGACCCGAATCTCCCTACCCAAGGGTCATTTGGATTCCCCTAAAATAAGCCAAACTGCCCATGGTAACCACTTTCTAGCTCAATACGTCTGCAACCATATTAACCTTACCCGAATAATATTGGATGATCACATCATAATTCTTTAACAGTTCCATCCACCTCCTCTATCTCAGATTCAGATCTTTCTATGTGAATTCATGTTGTAGGCTGCGATGGTCTGTGAACACTTCACACTTGATGCCATAGAGGTAGTGTCTCCAAATCTTGAGTGCGAAAACCACCGCTGCAAACTCTAAATAGTGGGTTGGGTAATTCTTCTCATGAGGCTTCAACTACCTTGAAGCATAAGCTATAACATTCATGTCCTGCATCAACACAACATCCAAACCTGAATGTGAAGCATCATAAAACACAATGAAGTCCTCACCTTGAACCGGCAATGAGAGGATGGAAGCTGTAGTTAGAAGTGTCTTAAGCTTTTGAAAGCTCTCCACACACTTGTTAGACCACACAAAAGGTACACCCTTCTAAGTCAACCTTGTCAAGTTAGTAGCAACGGAAGCAAAGTTCTTGACAAATCGGCGATAGATTCCTGTAAGCCCCACAAAACTCCTAACCTCAGTCATAGAGCTAGGCCGGACCTAATTTTTAACTGCCTCGATATTTTGGGGATCCACCATCACCCTCTTTTCTGAAACCACAGGCCTTAATAAGGCAACTGAAGACAACCAAAACTAACACTTCAAAAACTTGGCATAAAATTTCTGGTGCCTCACTATCCCCAGAACAATGCAAAAATGCTCTACATGCTCCTCCTTACTCTTGGAGTAAATCAGAATGTCATCTACAATTACAATGATGAACGAATCCAGGAATGATTTGAAGACATCATTCGTCAATCTTATGAACACCTCTGGTGCATTGGTCAACCCAAACGACATTACCAGGAACTCATAGTGCCTATACCGAGTTCGAAATGCCATCTTAGGTGTATCCTCTGGCCTAATCTTTAGTTGATGGTACCCTGACCTCAAGTCAATCTTCAAAAATACAAAAGCACCCTGCAAATGATCAAAAAGGTCATCTATGCGGGGTAACGGATACTTATTTCAGATGGTCACCTTGTTCAGTTGCATGTAGTCTATACACATCCTAATACTACCGTCCTTCTTGTTCATAATTAATATCGGAGAACCCTCAGGTGAAGCACTGGGATGAATAAAGTCCTTATCTAAAAGTTCCTGAAGATGAATTTTAAGTTCCCTCAACTCTGCTAAAGCCATATGATAAGGAGAAATACAGATTGGGCGAGTGCTGAGCTCATAATCTATGCAGAAATCGATATCCCTATTCGAAGGCATGTCAGGCAAATCAGCCAGAATACCTCTTGAAACTCAAAAACTTCCTAAACTGGGTCAATCATAGGGGACTCCAAACTAACATCTCGACAATAAGCCAAGAAGGCAAAACAACCCTTCCCTACTAACTTCCTAGCCCAAACAAAGGATACAATCTTCATCGGCTTAGGCCTATACACACCTTCCCACTCTAGTCTATCCTTATTTGGAATCTCTAAAGTTACTGTCTTAGCGTTACAGTTTAACATAGCATGCTATGGAGACAACCAAGTCATACCCAAAATAATATCAAAATCCAGCATATCAAGAATAACCAAATCTACCCAGGTCTGCAACCCCATAAATACCTCAGAACAAGTACGATACACATGAGTTACCACTATAGACTCCCTGATCGGGGTTGAAACATGAATAGGGGAATCAAGGACATCACAAATAAAATCTAGACCCAAAGCAAATTTTATAGATACATACAAATATGTAGAAACTGGATCAAATAATACAGAAGTCATCCGGTCACAGACTAGAATTATACCTGTTATCACAACATCTGACGCCTCGGCCTCAGATTTTCCTAGGAATGCATAACAATGGGCCCTATTATTAATCTGAGAAACCTCTCTGACTGGTTGCGCTACTCCCCTACCCACGCTACCATTCCCTCTGTTCCCACGGCCTTCTTGAAAATTACCTCGCCCACCCTGTGAATGTCCCCTGTCATTACCACCTTCACCTGTTGGAACCATAGCCTTAGTTTGTGGTTGAGTCTGATTTCCTATCTGCCTCTGAGGGCACTCCCTCTTAAAGTGACCCGTATCACCATAATAGAAATATCCATGGTCAAGAGAAGGCCTTCTAGTGGAAGTGTAAAATGCCCCCTAACCTTTAGGAGCTGAAAACTGTTGACTAGCTCCTGAACGATCACCTGCAAAAGATGGAAGGGCAGACTGAATAGGACGAGCCGAATAAACCTGCTGACTGTGACCCCTGGAGTAAGAACCACTGAAATTACCTTTATTCCAAGACTTCTTAGCTAACACCGTAGCCTACCCAACCTGTCTGACCCCCTCCAGTTTCTTTACATAGTCAGTCACCTTATTAAAACTCTTCCCTACCGAGGTCATATGAACAGACAAGACTTGCAACTTTGTATTCAGACCATTAACATAGAGACGAATTCTCTCCTCCTCAGTTCCCAGAAGTTGAGTAGCATAATGTGACAAGGCATGAAACTTAGCCTCATAAGCTTAGACTAACATGATACCCTACTCAAGGGCCAGAAACTCATCCTTCTTATGATCTCTCAAGTGAGAGGCATATATTTCTCCAAGAACAAAGCATGAAATTATGTCCAAGTCATTAGAGGCAAGGCTGAAGGTCGACACTCTACATGAGCTCTCTACCACTGCTTGGCATCACCCTGTAATTGAAAGGTAACAAATTCTACCCCATGCTGTAGCACAATGCCTAACTTATGGAGCCTCTCATAGCAGTCCAGAATAAACTCAAAAGCATACTCCTCTGTACCATGAAATGATGGAGGTTTCAATTTCAAGAACATGGTCAGCAGCTCGTGTTTGGTCCCAGTCATAATAGGGCCTAGCATCAGACGGAAGAGAGCATCAGTACCTGATGCCACATCCATCAGAGGATCCACTAAAATAGCTGGATGAGCACCCAAAACCTTATCATCTATCCCAGTAGGGCTGGCTCCAATACCTGCCAGCCCACTCCGGAAAGCTCACACTTGTTGAAATACCTCAGGCGATATATGGGGAAGGCTTGTACCTCTGATTGGTTCCGCGCCCTTCTGCTCCGCGCCCTCCTGCTCCATCCCTTCATCAATCACAACCTCAGCCTCCTCCTCAATAGGATCTTAGGGTAGGGGATGGGTCATTGATCTAAGCTCATCCACTGCCTGAGCTCCTCCCCTGGCGGGTGTTGCTCTTCCTCTGTCTCTGCCCCTTCCTCACCCTCTGGCTACTGGCCCCGTAGCTGGGATTGCTACCCTTGCTCGATTATGCCTTGTATCAACCATCTGTGGACAAAAGAGTGAAGGGAGTTAGATACTAATTTGTATCACCAGATACCAATTAGAATCGACTTATAGCACAAAGGAAGAAAGAAGAGATAGTTTCCTAAAGATTTATAGCCTCTCGAAGAAAAACACAAATGTCTTCGTACCTTTCCGCAAGACTCTACTAGACCCATTTTGGTACAATAAGATCAATGAACTTAGGGCTCTGATACCATCTTTGTCATGATCTGAACCACCAGAAGTGGCACCCACCCAAAACCCCCAGATAAGCGAATCAAATAAACAACTAACATCTCAAAACTATTTGCATTAAATAAAACTAGCATTCATAGCTAAAATATCTAATCATAAAGATCCTGTAGAAAAACACCCGTAGAATTTGTAAGTCATGTACCAAAACATCTACTAATGTATAGAGTGTGGGGATGCAACCCCAAAGACAAAGAAGTCTAAGTCTAAAACAATGGACTAGAAGCAACTAGATGAACCATGGTAGCCCAGAAGAAGCAGCTCACCCTTGGATTCTGGAAATGTCAAGACTACAACTGAGGTCGTGTAGCAGCCGCAGGAATATGTCCTGTACTTACAAAAGGAAAGCAAGTGCAGTATCAGTACACAAAATTCCAGTGTACTGGAAGAATCATCGGCCAGCTCCAATAAACAACATATGAACATTAAACTAAAGGTGAGTAAAGCAGGACAAAATATGTATAACAAGCCAGCAGTATAAAATAGATTCTCAGTTCTCCCCCTAACTTATTAACTACGTCAAACATACTAATAACCACTCCAACAACAACAATTACAAACAACCAACCCTATTTAAATAACCTGGACCAACCAAGGATCCCTAGGATAACTCCTACGGTGTTCAATATTCAATCTCGGTCTACATAAGGACCAACCTCATAATTAAGTACAACCACCCGACCACTCATGAGATAATATACAATAATCACAATTCAAGAAATAACTCGGTGTACTTATAGAACCAAACACAAAAAACAATCAAATAAGTATAAAAAAACCCATACCAGGTATGGTACGCGAGCCAACCATTATATAATCTATACCAGGTGTGGTACCTGAGCTAACTGATATATGTAACCCATACAAGGCGTGGTACCCGAGCCAACCAATATGTATCACGTACTAGGCATGGTACTTGATCTAACCAAATGTCACACACAATCAAACATTCAACAATAATGAACACAATTACACTTATAAACCAATAAGCCACAAAGACAAGTTCATTTCACATAATTGACAACCAGATATTTAGACATTCATAATTCCATTCCCTTATCATGCAATGAACATAAAATACTAAGCAGGAGTTATATGTACACATATTGTAAATGGGAAAATAACAACCATCACCTACCTCAAATTAGCATGAAAGCTCTCGTTGGACTGGAGCCTTCCCATTTCTTGAAGCTTTCGCTTGATCTTAGTCTAAAAACAATTACACAAAACTAATATCAATCCAAATGGCCAAACAATTCCCTGGATTATACTCAAATCCTAATCCCCAGGCTAAGCCATGATCATTCCTCCCATCCCAGGGATTTCCCACCATTAATTCACCTAAAACTATCATTTTTACAGATACATTAAGCAAATTATGGTGGTTTAATCATGAATAAGTAAATGTAATCACAACCTAAGAACTCTTCACCCTAGAAGCCCCATTTCACCAAATTCTACCATCTTAGGTCAAGCAAAACCTTCCACAAAGCCCGTAATTATCGATTCTAAGTCTGGGGATCGAATTACTAAAGTAGGGGAGTAAAATCCTTACCTTTAGGAAGAAATTTGGTGGAAAATAGATATGGAATTTCCCATATCACCTCTACCCTTCCCAAAAACATTCTTGGAAAATTCTGAATATTTTTGGAGAAGTTTCTGCTTTACAGTGACTTATTACACTACAGTCCCCACTCCACTATAGTGGCACCACCATTGAAGAACCTGCCTACTATGGTGGTGCTGACAGGCTTGACTTCTAGTACAGTGGGAATTTCTCTGTTGTAGTGGTCATTGTTGTAGTTCAGTTTCAACCGCTAGCGGTTGACATGGAATAGAACCTCAGAAAATCCTCCAAAATTTCCCATTTTACAATACACTTTCTGACATTCTGAACCAACCCTTTCACGTCAGCTTTGATATCGAGAGTTCTACTCCCCCGAATTCACTTCTGAAAAGTCCCTCGGACTCCTTAATGCCTTAGCTAAAAGAAAAACTAGCTCAACCTAAGACATTTTACCCAATCCTTGCCTGGATTGCCTTGACCATACCTCACTCAAAATCCATTCGAGACTAGCCTAGCCCAAAATTTCCAACTCTGAAACCCAAAAGTTTTCTAACCTAATTCTTTGAACGAATAGTTTACCCATAAGAATGGAACAGGTCATTATAATAACATCCTATCCTCAAAGTATGAGGACTCACTAACTCTACTGTTGAGAAAACTGACAAATCATACTAAGCGCAATCTGGATGCTGAACTTTTGGACCTACATCATAATAAGATATAGCACAAAAGTATGCATTAGTACTTTGAATATACTGAGCATGCATGATATACACTAATATATACACACACATACATATATACATACATATATATATATAAATATATATATACTAGGTATGATAATAAGATAATTTGAATATGAAGGATAAGCTGAAACATAAAACTGATGCAATGAGAAAGTATATAAACATGCAACTGTATGATGCTGAACTGAACAACTGAATATAAGGCCATGCGATACAAAAACTAAACTTTGGGAGCTACTATTAACCGACATACCACAAGCTGAGCTAACTATGGGGCAAACCTATAACCATGGCTGGGAGGATGTTCATACCTTGCCAAGGGTACATATATTTACTAGCGTGGATCCACTAATTTGATATCCAAAAAGGACTAAGGTGCCAAGCCTGATCTGATCAGTGACCCCTTTAGAACCTACAGTGGCATCGTAGTTCTGAGACTTAGGGACTTCTACTAAAGGTCTCAGGCTAAGCTGACGGGTGAGCCTTCATCCCCTCGTTCGCTCGATGCTAAGTCTACTTCCAACTGAATGTGTAATGGACTAATATACTGGATAGCTCAAAATACTGACTTTCTAAGAATGCAATATAATACTGAGGCTGAAAGCATTGTAATCATATAATTTTGAATGATCAAGTATCTGACTAAAAATGCATGAGTCTTAAACTGATTGGGTGTTCATAACTCACTATCCTAAAATATTGAACTACATATAACAAGTCTAATATCTGACTAAAACATGGAATTCATAATTATTGTTCAAAATCAAGGATAGTACAACATACTAAGGGCTTGAAGGTCCTGAAAATACAATAATGTTAGAATTCAAAGAAACATGCAACAAGGATTCACATGTAATTAGGAGAACCAAAATACACAAGATTTCACCAAAATAGGAACCCTAGGTTCGAAAAAACTAAACATAACTGAAGAACTAAGTTATTTTAAGGACTCAATGGGTGAAAGGAGACCCAGTAATGAAATCTCACATACCTAAGAGTAGAATCTTTGAAAGAAACCCTTGGGTTTGGATTCTGAACTTTGAAAAACCTGGTTTATGATTTGAAGAAGAAGAACGCTTTCTCTTTCTTTCTTTGGCTAAGTGTCGAATTAAAATATGACGGAATAAGGGGTTTGGGTAGTTTTAGACTTAATAATCAGGCTTTGGTAGCTAAAATGACATATCTTAGCCCAAAAAAAGATAGGAAAGTCTGAAATACCCTTGAAAAAAATAAAAAACTACTGAAAAATTTATGTCTAGGTTCCACGGATGGGAACCACGGTCTGTGGATAGTTCCACGAGCCATGGAACCCTATCGTGGTTCCTGGGCTCCTTTGACCAACTATGGGTTTGATTTTCCACTACTCCAATCCACGGCTAATAGATCATTCCACGGTCTGTGGAAGCTGGCCGTGGTTCTAATGAACGCTCAAATCGTGCTCTCCAATTAGGAGGCCACGACGATCGTGCAACAAAACAAAATTTATAAACCCAATGAGTGCTGAGGTCATACCCAAGGGACTTGGGATAGCTATATATCAACTGTAATGGATTGAGTTCAAGGTGAGAGTAATTGCTCAAAACAACAAGTAAAAAGATGGGGGGAATTGGGAAAGTTGTCACTACAATCGCAATTCAATTAAAAACAAGAAAACTAAAGTGGATATACCAAGTTTAACTAGACGACTAAGGATGCATATCCAATGGGATTTTTGTTATGGGTTCGGGTAATTAACAATTCATACTTATTCTCACTTAGTGACATGAATAGAATTGGTCATAAGTAAGATTTGCTTATCTCTCGATCAACAATCTTATTTCTGATGATCTCGGCTAGACCAGCATCAGTTTTACCAATAAACAACCAATCTAGCTTGGGAGGTCATATTATCTCTAACTTAGACCCTTAAATGGGAGAATCCAACGATAAGAGCTATTTCTAGCCTCAAATCTGAGTTGAATCCCAAGTTCCCACTAACAATCTCACATCCAAAACTATGAAATCCTTTCTCAAGCAATCACATAGTCAAGTAATGTAAATTAATGTTTGAGACCACCAATTTTAGGATTAAAACTCAGTGAAATTGTTAGACCCATGTCATTAAGCAACTATAAGCAAGAATAGATAACACTCATACCCATTTGTTAAACACTCATCATCAATGCACCCCTAGACAAGAGAATTTAGCCACTCATGGTGAGAGAGAAAGAGATACCAGCTGGGTAATTCAAAATCCCTTCCATTAGAGCTGAATCTCAAGTTCTAGCTTCTATTTGAGTACACAATTGTTAACCAAGAGAATTGGATTAAAACCCTCTTCTTAATGAAGGTGGAAAACTTCGTCTCCAAGCTCAAAGGGCTTCAAAATATTCAGAATGATAAAAGTTTTTTACAATTGTGCCTGAAGAGGCCATTTATAGTCTCCCAAAATGTCACTAAAATTTAGGACAAAAATGTCCTTCGGGCAGTGTGCGGCATGATGTGTGGTTCGCACGTTATGATGTGCGTGTCGCACACTACCTCTGGTTGAACCAGTGATTTCAGCAAGAATTGAGAGCTCCGTGCGAAGGGGGTGCAGTTCGCACCTCAAGATTTGCACATCACACAGTGACCGCACCTTGTGATAGACTCTTCAGTGACTTTATGCTCTTGTGCGGAGGATGTGCGATTCGCACCTCAGCCTGTGCATGTCGCATGGCCACTGCATCTCCGGTCAGAATCTTCATCCTTTTCAAATACTTCACACTTCACTCCATTTGGCCCTTTTTGGGTCTTTTTCCTTGTTTATCATCATCTATCAAAAGCACCTGCATAGATATCAATAAAGGCCATAAGAACCTCTAAATCTATTCAAAACATACCAATAATTCATGGATGTAGGCTCAATAAGTTAGTAGATTACAGACTTATCAAACCCCCAAACTTGAACTATTGCTTGTTCTCAAGCAAGATACTTACAAGACAAGGAATGAATTATGCTCTAGGCTCAATTAAGGCACAAAAGACTACTCTACACTAAAAAATAAGAAAAAGAATAAACAAAAGACTCAAACAACTATGCTTATCTCAATTTGGACCACCATAAACTCAAGGCAATTGGTCATTTCAAAGCCTTTTTCAAAAGGACGTCATTTCTCATTCAAAATCAAGGGAATTTTTGCCATTCAAAACAAGACATTTAAGCTTCTCAAGTCATTGGCATGGACCGTTAAGGTTTGCCTTGAGATTCTCCACACAACTTAACTCATTTATTTCCGTTAATTGAAATAGAGACTCTATGTTTCAATTCGAGTGCATGATGCCACTCACCCCAAGAGAGAATCCCACTCACAATCATTCAATTCACAAAACACAGGATTATAGGAGAACCAAGAAGACTCTCACTCTCTCAAGGAAGTACAAGTGCATACACATCGAATCACAGGCTTGCCCTTCATGTATATCACCACTAATGTAGGGTAGCCAAGCTCGGAATCACCAAGGACTTGCGGGTTACGATGTTGGCTAGGGTCAAGGTGATGATATCATTTGGATCAAGTGACTACACCTCCCTAATGCTCTTTGTTCTCATTTCGAACACCGGTCACATTTTCAATTTCACCTTCACCTTATTCCTCCCTCACACAACCCAAGATTTCTCCAATTTACTCATGATCATTCAAACTCCTTATACCACCTTCACTTGGTAGCACCTATTTTTGCTTTTCAATTTGCTCATTGGATTGATCTTTTGGAGCAATTTTCAATTCGAAATTAAGGTGCTACCTTGCACTTGAAGTGCACTTCTTTTCTTCTCTTTATTTGATCACATGCACCCACAAACTTAGGCATTTGTCTATGTTGTATTTTGTTTCCCCCCCAACCACACACACTTACGCTTTTAGCTTACATTTCATTTTTAGGCAATTAGGGAGGATGGGTGCCAAAATAGGGATTCCAAAAAGGTCAAGGTGCCAAGGAATGGTCACAAGCTCAAAGGGGTTCATTAGGATTTGATATCGTGGGAAGTCATTTGGGTGAAGTGGCTATGAAAAAGGGCCTAAGTTCATCTTCCAAGCTTGGTCACACCTAGAATTTTGACTTGAATCACATTCAGGGCAAGTTCTAGACGACACTTATGCACAAGAATCAAGGTAAAGCCTCACCACACAAGGCATCATGCCACAAGACTTCTTTAATTAGTCTCACAATCAACTGGGGAAAATAATTTTTGACAAGCTATTCTGAGTTCAATACACACTCGTTTGTAAGTCAATCAAGTCAAAGCTAGAGTGTGCAAGTCATGACAAGAGAATGCTTTTCCTCAAAAAATTATTTCCCTTCTTTCTTATATTTTCAAAATACTTTGCCACAACAAATTTTTTGGTGGGCCCATTTCGATACAAGAACTACAGACTCAATTCTAAACTAAAACTTGGCATTTTATCTTAAGAAAGTCGCCTCTCAATCTATCATAGGGAAATACCAACTGGTTCAACAAAAATATAAAAGAGAAGAAAAATAAAATAATCAAAACTCTTGCTCCTTGGGAAAGAACCTTGATATTAAAAAAAACCTCGGAGTTTATTTCTAAACTACTATTAACAAGGCAATATCTAAATTTTGCGCTCGTGATTCATTTTAAAACAAGCCTCGGCATAGGCCTTTAGCACATTTGTAAAGCACGGGTAGAATGATAATGGAACATATAAGACCAACCCGGCAACACAATAAATATCAAGCCCGACAAGGGCACAAATAAGCTCAAAGTAAAACAAAACATAAAGCAAACATAATCTAAAGGCCCGGCAAGGGCAATGTCAACACAACAAGCATCGCAATGTTAATAGTTACAAGATCCCTAAAACTTTAAGTAAGAATAGCCCCGATGCATAAAAACAAAAGTGAATGAGTGCCAAAAACTCCCTGAATATGCTAATGATGATGATGTTGCCTCCTTGAGTAGAACCAATGTGGTGGTCTAGAAGGTTGAGGTGCTGGTGGAGAGGGTGGTGCCAGTGGAGGTATATAGGCATACGCAAGATCAATCTAAAAATTGGCCAATAGTGGTATTGTAGGATCCATCGGAAGCTTAAGGGGGCCAAATGGGTCATCCACGTACCATATGTCCTCTGCAGTCATCAACTCATGATAGGACGGTCCCCTACCCCAGCGAGGTCTAGGAAGAGTCCTCCAGCCTGGTACTGCTGAGTCAGGAGGATCTGGGTATTGCTGGGCAGATAATAGATCACGCACTGCTTCGATTTCGGATGTACATTCATTGTCAAACTGAGTCCACCCCATGCACCAATCATCAGTAAGGATAGCAGCCCTTAAAGGTGGTGAGAAGTTTGGGGATAGCTTAATAAGATCCCAATTTGATTCAACATGCGAGACTACTTGCTTGAGTTCATTGACCTCCACTTCCATGGTGTCTATTCTAGAACAAAGATTTTTCACTCTTGACACCACCGGTTTCAATACCGACTTGATGGCAGTTTGAAGAATGGTTGGAATGTCTTTGGCCAACTTTTGTAGCATCTCCTCATTCTTGTTAGTAAGTTAAAGAAGTTATGGAAAGTTACCTGAGGAGGAGGTGGTAGCTTGATATGCCCCATGAATTATGCTCGGAGTCCCTTGAGACATGGGTGTGGCAGCATGAGAAGGTTGATCGAGATGCCTTTTTTTTGACATGAGGGGCATCTTTATCCCTTTTTGTGTACAAGCAAACCATCCTCTTGGCTTGGCTGTCCTAGTCAAATCCTTGAAACAAAGGACACCCGGTTTGGATACATAGAAGGGTTATAAGCACAGGGAAAGCCATGGATATGGAGTCATGTCGCGCTTTTCTCTTAGGGTGCTCGGCGATGATCTCACCTTCATTCAAATGGATCCCTCTCATGATGCATGCAAGGAGAATGTCCATCTCTATAGTTACTTTAGTTGTGTGGATAGTCGAGATGAGTCTGGTGCTCGCAAAGTCAAGCCACACATGTGCTTCAAATTTAAGATTTGAGCGATGGATTTGTCCCTTTGAGGTGGCCCAAAATGGTTTTCCCTCAGCAATTAAACTAGAAACCCACTCATATGCCTCAATCTTTCTGGCCACACATTCAAAGTACTTTGATTTGGAGATTGGTTCATCATCCCAAATGGCAGAGTGAATGGATTCAGGGGTAATGTTCACCTCTTTAGCTAGTACCAATACTGACTTAAGGTATAGAAACTTGCTTAGCAGGCCTTTGTGATTTAGCTCATCAAGGCAAGCTCGGTAAGAGGCATAGAATTCCCACACCAACTCAGGAAAATAGAGGCCTAGTGTACTGGCAAAGTGTTCCCAAGCTTTTATGCAAAATTGCTTTGGCATATTCGGGAATTCCTCTTGGAATTCTTCTACATTGAATCCTTTTTCCTCCAAGAATGGGCAATTTTGAAAATTAATATAGTAGGCTTCCATTCCCCTGAGCCCAAAGCGGACTCCTGACTCAATGCACTCAGCCTCTTGCATAGGAACACCTGTATTTGGAGTGTGCTTCACAGCACGACTCTTTTGATGGTGCCTATTGGAAGACATAATCATGTAGATGGGCGTTAGCAATATGCACTATGACTATATACACAACTAAAAGAAATTAGGAATTCAGTGAAGTGGAAAACAAATAAGGGAGATGGGGCACATGCAAAGCACATACGGATCGCACCTTGGGATATGTGCGTCGCACGTGCTATCACACTAGCTAACATATTCTTTCAGGTGGTTTCCATTTATGGTGCAAAGCTGGTGCGATTCGCACCATCAATAGTGTGTGTCGCACCAAGCTCCGCCCCTCAAAACAGTGAGTAATTCTCTATTTTCAATAAGATTTGACACCATATGAAACCCGCACATCAAGATCTATGTATCGCATGCAAAACGCATAAAAGTCTACTCGAAGTTTTTGGTTCTTTGTGTTCTTGTGATTTTTGCATGTGATCCATAGAGCAAATGGTGCTTATGCACTGGCCATGATTCAATCAAACCAATAAATAATAAATCAAGGGAAGCAAGGGATCTCATGACTATAACTTCTGGGTACTCAGACTTCCCCAGATTATCATTGACATTATAACAAGCAAGGAGGATTCTCAACGACTTCCCTTAAGATGGACGTTACCCTTTCTATCATCGGGAACATCAAGCCCTTACTTGCGCACAAAATATCAATAATTCTAGCAACCATTAACTCCCTCCCCGCAGAAGATCATATACCCCAAATTTAATTCTAACAGTAATCATGGGCATACAGTCAGCAAAATTTAGCCTCAAGAGTCAACTTTTAATCAAAACCTCATGACGAACGATGATTTGCCCTTAAGAATAACGTCACCCAATCTATAATTGGGCCAATACATTCTTTCATCAAGTGGGTTACTCAGACTTTACCCCAACACATATTTCAAGGCCAAAAATCACTACCAATAAACATGCATCAATACAATTTAAGTTCTACTAAGTTGGAGACAAGCAAAATCATCAATGTAACTCAAAATTGAGGACCCAAAATTTTTGGATCTCACCTAAAACCAACATGGTTATTTTATAGAGCATGCTTCACAATATGAGTTCCCAACCTTCATAAAAAAAGTATTTAACATCGGGAAACTTACCACAAGTGAATATTACAAAGGGAGAAAGTGAAAATCAAAGCTTTTTTTTCTTCTACAATAGTGACCCACGAAACCCAACCAGAGAGTGAAGGCGGCGATGGTGGTGAGGTGGTGGAAATGGTTGGCTGAAAGAAGGAGAAGATTTTTGGGGAAATTTGAGGGAATTTGGAGAAAAAATTGGGAGAGAATTTTGGTAGTTTGAAAGAAAAAATGGTGGAAGTAGGAGAAGAGAAGTGGTTTGAAAAGAAAAAGAAGAAGAAAGGTCGTCCAGGTCGTCTCCGGGTCGGGTCAGTAAATGATTTAAGTCAATTAAAGTTCAAACTTACTGCTGGTGTGGTGCGACATGTGATTCGCACCTGACAATGTGCGGACCGCATGTCGTATCACACATGCCCCTTTTTCTCTCCAAGGTCTGCCCAGGCATCTGTTTCTTCATGCGATCGAGGTGCGACGCGCACTAGGCTCATGCTGTCCGCATGACCTAGTGTACATAGCCTCCAAATGGTCAAATTCCTCCAGGAAGTCTGTTTTGGTATGCGGTGCACTGTGCGACACGCATAATTTCTTGTGCGATTCGCGCAGTCTGCCGCACAACCCTTTCTTTCCCTATTTTCCCTTGTTCGATTTTTCACTCTATGAACTACTGCAAATCACTAAAAACAACAATGGGTGAAGAAATTTAAAGAAAATACTTGGGTTGCCTTACAAGAAGCGCTTGATTTTACGTCGCGGCTCGATGATAGTACCTCAATTCTCAACCGTTGTTGGAAAGCATGCCAATCTGGTTGATGTGGCCCCATCCTTAGAGGTGAAACTTCTCCATCAATATCTTAGACATGTCATGAAGTTTCTCATTTTGCAATAAATCAAATGTGGGCGTCTTGCCCACTTCACACTCTCCAAGAGCATCATCCCACTCCCCCTTCGATTCTATCACCGATATTACTCTTAAGTCATCCGGAGGTATCATGGGTAGGCACACGTTGAACGTCACTACCTCATCCTCCACTCGGAATTTGAGTTCACCGAGTTCTACATCAACAAGGACCCTCCCCGTAGCCAATAATGGTTGTCCCAGAATAATGGGCACCTCCACATCTACCTCACAGTCCAAGATGACAAAGTCCGCAGGAAGAAGTAATTTGTCCACCTTTACCAATACATCAAACAAGATTCCTACAGGGTGCTTAATAGACCTATCAGCCATGAGTAGCCGCATAGAAGTAGGTTTGTGGATACCCAATCCTAGCTTCTTGAAAATCACAAGAGGCATAAAGTTGATGCTTGCCCCCAAGTCGCACAAGGACTTTCGGAATACAAACAATCCAATTGTACATGGTATGGTGAATGCACTCGGGTCTTCTCTCTTTGTAGCCACATTACTAGCCATTACTTCACTACAACTATGTGACATCTCAATCGTGCCCACATCCACCACCTTCTTCTTTTTAAGTATATCCTTCATAAATTTAGAGTATCCTAGCATCTGCATTAGAGCTTCAACCAAAGGAATGTTTATGGACAACTTACTGAACATGTCAACAAACTTTCTAAATTTCTGTTCTTCCTTCTTCTTATTTAGCCGATGAGGATACGGAGGAGGTTCTTTGGGAGTTGTGGTAGGTATGCTTTGCACAAGAGGAGGGTCTACCTCATCATCAATGGTTACTTAGGGAGAGGGCTCTACCTCCTCTTTATCTTCGTCATTTCCAGCACTTTTTGGGGTACTTGATGCACCAAAGTCTTCCCTCACCTCCAGAGTTTTGACCATATTCTCATGCACCACCTCTTCATTTTAGTCTCTTGGTCTCTCGCCTACTTCAACCGTAAGCTCATTTGGTTTTTTCACTGATTCTACATTGGGTCCTCTTATCTCGCCGGTTGTTCATCCACTCCTAGTAACAATGGACATGACATGCACGTCACCTTTAGAGTTGGTAGTGGCACTACTAAGAAGCGATGTTTTCATCTCCAGAATCATTTGAATGAAAAGGTGATCCATTTGGGCTTGAAGTTGCTTGATGGAGTTTGAATGAGAACTCATGGTTCTATGAAGTGTGGAGACATTGCTTTTAAGCTCATGTACCCCGGTGTGTGTTGTGTCCACTTTTTTTAGAACCAAGGACAACATGTCCTCTAACTTGGAATGTTCGGGGTTACTTATGGTCGGTTGATAGAAGGGATTAGCTTTGTTTGGGGGCACATAAGGACTTCGATGGCTGTGTTTTTTACCATAACTGTCCTGGTCATTTTTTATCCAACCTTGATTCTCTTCCCTTGGGAGATAGTACCCGAGATGAGAACCCGCCGACACAAAACATAGCTTGCTATCAACAACAACCATGAGCTCTTCATTATTAGCTTTTATCTCCAACACATTCACGGAATTCACTTCTTTTTCACCAATGACATGATTTGCCAAGAGATTGATTTGGTTCATCATTTTGGCCATTGTTTCATCTTGGATTTCCCTTATTTTTCTTATCTCATTTGCCAAGATAGATGGGGAAAATTCTGATATTGGCAAATCTTCCTCTCAAGTATACCAAGCTTGGTTGGTTTTCGTCATTTGTTCTAAAAAGGCTGAGGCAACGATAAATTGCATATCCATGAAGGTTCCACCTCCAAGGTTGTCGGCCATTGTCGTTTTCAAGAAGTTCAACAATTGATAGAAACTTTGAAGCAATATATTGTCTGATAGCTCATGATTTGGACACAAAACAAGCTTCTTCTTGAAGCGCAACCAAGCCTCATGTAATAGTTCATCCGGTAGTTGCCTGAAGTTGGTAATCTTATCTCTTAGTTGCATCATGCGAGACTGAGGAAAGAATCTCAAAGTAAAGGCTTTGACCAACTCAGCCCAAGATGTTATAGATCCATCCGGCAATTCTTCCAACCACACTGTGGCTTCTCCCGTCAAGGAAAAGGGAAATAGGCACAACCGGATGGACTCCTGAGAGATGTTTTGAATGATGTATGATTGGTAAATCTCCCTGAGGTTCCTAATATGCCAGTTGGCATTATCATGTGCTTCTTCACCAAATAGACCTTTCATTTGGATTAAGTGGAGCGTGGTGCTAGTCACATAGAAAATAATATTTCCCACCATGGAAGGTAGGCGGATTGCTCCTACACCGCTTTGCATCATAGGCTCAGTCTCATCATCTTCCATGAAGCTATCAATACTCTCATTGTCATCGGCCTCGTTCATAGGCTAGCCTGCTTAATCACAACACAAACAACAAACAAAAGTAAAAGAAATAAGTACTCTCAAGGTGACTTCAAAACAACAATCAAAAATAGCTATCAACTCAAGTTCTCGGCAATGATGCCATTTTTTATGAACGCTCAAATCGTGCTCTCCAATTAGGAGGCCACGACGATCATGCACAAAACAAAATTTATAAACCCAACGAGTGTCGGGGTCATACCCAAGGGACTTGGGGTAGCTATATATCAATTGTAATGGATTGAGTTCAAGGTGAGAGTAATTGCTCAAAACAACAAGTGAAAGGATGGGGGGAATTGGGAAAGTTGTCACTACAATTGCAATTCAATTAAAAACAAGAAAACTAAAGCGGATATACCAAGTTTAACTAGACGACTAGGGATGCATATCCGATGGAGTTTTTGTTATGGGTTCGGGTACTTACCAATTCATACCTATTCTTGCTTAGTGACATGAATAACATTGGTCATAAGTAAGATTTGCTTATCTCTCTATCAACAATCTTATTTCCAATGATCTCAGCTAGAGCATCATCGGTTTTACCAATAAACAACCAATCTAGCTTGGGAGGTCACACTATCTCTAGCTTAGACCCGTAAATGGGAGAATCCAATGATAGAAGCTATTCCTAGCCTCAAATCTGAGTGGAATCCCAAGTTTACACTAATAATCTCACATCCAAAACTATGAAATCTTTTCTCAAGCAATCACATAGTCAAGTAATGTAAATTAATGTTTGCAACCACCAATTTTAGGATTAAAACTCGGTGAAATTATTAGACCCATGTCAATTAAGCAACTATAAGCAAGAATAGAGAACACCCATACCCATTTCTTAAACACCCATCATCAATGCACCCCTAGGCAAGAGAATTTATCCACCCATAGTGAGAGAGAAAGAGATACCAACCGGGTAATTCAAAATTCCTTCCATTAGAGATAAGTCTCAAGTTCTATCTTCAATTTGAGTACACAATTGTTAACCAAGAGAATTGGATTGAAACCCTCTTCTCAATGGAGGTGGAAAACTTCGTCTCCAAGCTCATAGGTCTTCAAAATATTCAGAATGATAAAAGATTTTTACAATTGTGCCTGAAGAGCCCTTTTATAGTTTCTCAAAATGTCACTAAAAATTTGGACAAAACTGCCCTACGGGCTGTGTGCTGTACGACGTGCGGTTTGCACGTTTTGATGTGCGCATCACACACTGCCTCCGGTTGAACCAGTGACTTCAGCTAGAATTGGGAGCTCCGTGTGAAGGAGCTGCGGTTCACACCTCAGGATGTGTGCATCGCACAGTGACCGCACCTTGTGACAGACTCTTCAGTGAATTTATGCTCTTGTGTGGAGGATGTGCAGTTCACACCTCGGCCTGTGCGTGTCACATGGCCACCGCATCTCCGATCAGAATCTTTAGTCTTTTCGAACAATTCACAGTTCACTCTATTTGAGCTCTTTTTGGGTCTTTTTCCTTGTTTATCATCATCTATTAAAAGTACCTGCATAGACATCAATAAAGGCCATAAGAATCTCTAAATCTACTTAAAACATAGCAATAATTCATGGATGTAGGCTCAATAAGTTGGTAGATTACCGACTTATCAGGTTCTCAAAGGAACTATTGACCCTCGGGTCTGATTCCACGATTGGAAACCACGGCCTGTGGTTCCATCCATGGTCCATGGATCACTCTCATGGATCAGAACCTAGGATTCTAATCTGCAGGACTATTTTCACGAGGCCATTCCATGGCTCGTGGTTCAGTCCACGGCTCATGGACTTGGTCCGTGGTTTCTGTTCTGAACCCTGACAACTGAACACTTAGGATTTGGGGCTGATTCTAGGCTTAAAATTTTCTGGGGTGTTACAATATCATACCCACAGAGATTTATTGTTAACTATTTTACTAAATTAAACTAGTTTTAATTATTTATTCAAGCGTAAAAACCCAAAAATATATTTATTAATTAAAGTAAAAGAAAAAAGTTAACTAATGAATAATTAACCAGCCGAAGAGCAGAATCTTACGCAATTAATATGGTGAAATTAATCTAGGATTATGGAATTGCTAATACTCATATTGATTAACCTAATTCATCGGCTTGCTTCATTATCTAGTTATTGATTTCGGGATTAATTATATGATTACAGTCTTTCCAAACCTCTAATCGCCTATTCACATGCAATTCTAGTTCTATATTCCTATAAGCAGAATGAAAATGTGAATGAAGTTACTACTCCAATTTAATTCATGGGAAGTCACTACTCCCATTTAACTCATTCATATGTTGACAACTACGAAACTAAGAGTTGACAACTCTGGGTGAATGAATCTATATTCGTAGATGTTGTGACTTTGAAGCTTGCATTCTCTAAAATAGTTGGGAATATAGTCATATTGAATGTTTACCTTCACCGTCCTTATTGCTCTAGTAAATTTGTTTTCTATGTCCATCCTTACATGATCTGGTAGGTTATCCATGATATCAACTAATATCTCTACATTTGCACAACTTAGTCTGATTTTATTGATAGTAGCCATGTCCAAATATAGCGGGGTACCTACGACTGAAGTCAATGAAAATAGTAATTCTTTCACATAGTATGTTGGCAATAAGTTAGGGAAAGAAAATGTCATGGCTTTTGTGGTTTCTTCCTCCACTTTGAACCTAGAATCATATAATAATGGCCTTATTTGATAAGAGGTACCATCCTTAGACTTAATATAGACCGATGCCTTTAATGTTAAGTCTATGAAATCCTCCTTCGGTGTTAATCTCATTAAAACATGTCAATTTCTAAGCAATTCTATCTGGTGATCCCCTTTAATATTGTAATGTATTGGTATCATAGTTCTTAATTTCTCAAAATCAGGTTAGCCATATAAAATTTTTCCAATAATGACATATTATAGGTTTTTGAGAATAACCATTATTGAAAGTTTTGATTCAGACCATTTAATGTATGGCTCAACAAGTAACGAAGTGACAAGTTTAAATGTAATCGTAGGCCAACATGTATGGTACGTTGTCACTTGTCAATATTTTAGGTTTTAAAGCCTTTGTGAAAATTTAACACTAGCCATAGTACTTGTAATATGGGTGAATTAGATGATGGGTAGTAGATAAAGATAGAGAATCATGACCATCAACCACCTCTGGTGGATGACTAGAGGCCAATTGGACTCTTAACTAAGTCTGTTATTGGTTAACCTAAGGTTTTGTGCATAAGAAAAAAAGGGGAAAAAGAAAGCCACATAGTTCAATAGAATAATTAATTTAGTTTTTTAAGTTCTAACAAGTCTACAAAGTCTTTCAAAGATCCTTTTAATCTCACTTTCTTGTACTTCATATGATTGTATTAATTATTGAAAATCAAAAAGATTATTTTTGTGTCTTCCCATTCTCCGAGTAAGAAGAGAAGAATGATCATTTGGTTTGACACATTTTTTTTTGATAACATTAGTATCAACGGAGATAATCTATATTTTTTTTATAACAACACTGATTTTCATACATACCTCATATGAATCTTGATTAAAAGAAGAGAAAACATTAATAAAATCAGTTTTCACCCCATCACCATATGATTCCTCATTTAAAGATTTACTCAGTGAAGTACCTTCAACCATTATTGGTTCACCCCTATCAATATCTGAGCTGACCACACTAGAATCCGTTACAAAATTAAAAAAAAAACTGAAACTCTCATAGACTTCTAAAGTACCTTGCTGATAAACTACAACAACGATAGTAGAGACACTCTATGTTAATTGAGTTTCCTATTTGCCATATTATGGGATAGTAATCTCAGCATTTTGGTTGCATTCAACAGTGCTATGAACAATTTTTTCATCAATAGCAATTCACTAATTATTCTGACTGTAAGCTAAAAAGGTATACACAATATCAAAATCTAGCATTGACATTACATTTCTCCTAGCTTAAACTTTGAAAAAATATTTTAAATTTTAACATGAGGTTCTTAAGGACCTGTAAGGATGTTCTTAACCGTTTCTTCCTTATCATGGATGTAACAATTATAACTCTTCTTTAATTTTGAACTTCAATAAATTTCAATATTTTCTTTGCACCTCCATTATCTATTCATTCCCAATCAATTGATTATGGTCAATATTAGTTCCAAGCAATTGATCACCCTCACAAAATATTATTTCACAATTGATTTTGCAATCGTTTTTCTCCTAATATAATTTTTTGGATTGCGATCTTCATTCTTCTTCATCCATTTTATATTTTCTTTCTAGTTTGAGTTGGAACCTCCTTATACTATTCATCCTTCTTATCATCTCTTAATCACGACAACTAACTTCAACTTGTGTAAGTTTATTATTATTGTCTATCATAGGATTAGAGACACCTTCTTCTTATGATTTTTTCAGTTGTAATCTTATTTTGTTATTTTTACCTTATTTAATTATTTTACCATCTTCGTCCTTTTATTAATATCTCTCTTACTGACTTAGAATTTCACCTTCAGAATTTTTTTCATTTTTACCACCCTACACTTAGATAAAAAGTGTTCTAGTAGTTGAGAATGTTTGAAATACTTTGACATTATTTCATATTTCAGCTTTTGAACAAATTCCTTTAATATATGGACTATCAAAATTATTCAATTCAACTTATATAGAGTCCTTCCTATGTTTAACAAGGTCAATTTCAAATCTCATTTTAGCCTTTTTAAAATGAGTTTATCGAGTTGTTGATTGTAAATAAAAAGAAAGATTTTAAAAGATCCAATAATATGTCTAATACAATGCCAAGAATGAAAATGGAAAGGAAGTTCAGGAAAGAAAACTCATACAAGAATAATAGTGCTATCAATTTCAGATTTTCAATTCGAAAATGATTTAGACAACCACATTTATGTTCCTTCTATGATCATTATTCTTCTAAATCATATAGCCTTAAGACCTTTTTTAATTAATGAAATCAATAGAAACATTATGATTATCATATACTTTAATCTTTATATTACATTATAAAGGAGTTTGTTCAGCAAAAGAGGTTCTAATTCAATCAATTTGAGAGACACCCTCAAGAATCTGCCAATAATATTAATATGACATTCTTCAATTATGATTACTATCTATAACTTTAAAGATCACAATCAACATACGATTATTTATAGTTATTCAAGCTTGGATAAAAGTATGTTCATGATTATTTTCTATAATGGTCGACTTCAAAGGGCCAACAGAAGCAAATGTTTAACTGGATTTCTGAGAAATCCCTTCAAAGTGGATGGCAATTGGGAGGTCAGCTGATAATCTCCATTAGTGGCTTTCTAGAGTTGGAGCAAAAGTTATCTTTTTAGGATTTTATTGTTCACTCTTTAAAAAATAAAAAAGGGGCCACAACTAAAAATAGCGCAGCAAAATATCTTGTAATTCATATTTATAGAAAATTATTCTACAATCAAAAATTAAATCATGTTAGAAACTTTTTGATATAATTAGAGAAGTTTTCATTCAGTAAGAAGAGAAAAAACATATGTATTTCCCATTCCTATCTCAATTATCTCTTTAGGTCGACCTTCTGCCTCCTTCAGATTATCTTGCTCACACTTTGTGTTTGTCATAAAATTGAAAGTGTGAAAACTAGGGTCATAATTGTCTTAATAAAAAACTGAGAGTACTTTTTAGTATCTTCTCCTTTGACGATCGGTGGCGCCCTCAAAATTTAATCCATTCTAGAGTGCATATCTTGAATAAAGCAGATAAGCTTTGCACTATATGGATTCATTGAATCCTGCAGTGGTCCAGGCTTGTTTATAAATGCCCCCGCGTTACTTGGAAGTTTCATTGTACCCAAATTTATTGAAGTATTCATCGGGATCTCAATCACTCTATAACTACGTGATGTGTTGGCTCCAGCATGAACATTGTCGATGAAGGTGGTTATGACACCTTCTAACCATTCCATGAAGGAGTTTTGTGCAGTAATTATAACACTCCAGAATATCTAAGCCTAGACTCAGCTCAGAAAACCAAAAGACAAAAAATATATATTTTTTCAACTGTCAGCCGAAACGACGTGTTGGATCCACGACCTATGAAAGTTTCCACAAGTCGTGGACTGGACCCGTGGAAGGTGATCAGAGACTTGAAGAATTCTCTGATAACCATGATTGGTTTCTACTGTCACGACCCAACCCGTCATGAGTAGCACCCACCCAACCCCCGGATGAGAGAACCAATAGAGTTCAACCCTTTCCTAGACTAACAGCCTAAAACTAGCAAGCGAAAAGTAAACTAACAATCAAACAATTCAATAATTAGACATAATTATTTTCCTGCGGAAAATCCCTCTTAGGAACTGAAAGTCATTGTACCAAACATGAATACCAAATATCTAGAATACGGGGATGCAACCCCAAAATACAAAATGAAATAGTTTTAAGTCCGAACAAATGGACTGAAACTCTAAGATAACCCAAGGTAGCTCGAAACAAGCAGCTCACCCTTGAAAGTCAGAAATTGTTGGTGCTAGATGCGAGGTTGCGTCTCAGTCGCTGGTAGATTTCTTGTGCTCACCAAAAGAAATACAAGTGCAGTATCAGTACACCACCACTGTGTACTGGTAGGATCATCAGCCAGTTTCCAAGTAAACAATATATATAACAGTACAACATATACAAGTAAATATATGGAAAACATGTGACAAGTATATAGGCCCCAGACTACAAGTCTCTACCTACCTTGTCCCAGCATGAAATCCATCTCTTACAGTTCTATACCACAAACATGAGCCATTAACTATACCCTTCAGTCTATCCCAAAGTCACCCTAGAATTCCCTCTAGACACATACAAAAATAATGATTCAACCTGGCCTAAACCAAGACCAACACATCAATTAAACAAGTTCCTAGCCACTCAAGGACCACCAACAATAGCACCTTTAACTAGACAACCCGGTCCACTCACAGAACAAATACCAAGTATCACCTTCAGTAAAATAACTCGGTCCACTCACAGAACTAATATAAACCAATGCAATACAATAGTCAATGAAATAATGCAAGATGCAATAAAGTAATCCCGTACAAGGCGTGGTACCCGTGCCAATCGAATGTTATACCCGTACCAGGCCTGCTACCCGTGCCAACCATGTGTTATACCTGTACCAGGCATGGTACCTGAGCCAACCGAATGTCAACAAACCACAGTCAATATATAAACATACACAACTTGTAAAACTAAGTAGTAAAACCGTTCAATTACAGACTGTAAACAGGAACCTAGACATTCCACACAATTTCCCTAAGCCATGTAATGCATACAATCACTAAGATATGAGTACATGAATATACACATTCATAGAAAATCATAAGCCATCACCTACCTCGAAACATTCCAAGCTCTATTCGACCTGAGCTTTCCCATGTTCTGAATTCCTCTCTCATTGTTGGTCTAAAAACAACACACAGGACATATAGTTAACACCCAAGGCCTGTACATTACCCAGATTATACTAAATCCCCAAACCCCAGGCCACCCATGATCATCCCACCCCTTTCTCGGGCTTTTCCACCATTAATTCTCCTAGTTATATCATCTTTTATGGATAAAATAAGGAATTAAACAACCTATGATCATAATAATGTACTTTAATCCATACCCAAGAACTCACATGCTTGGAATCCCCTTCCTTCCCCAAATTCCACCATCCCTAGGTTATTCTAACCTTCCCCAAATTCCCTTCTAGCAATTCTACCGCATAAGAAACATAATACAAAGATTGGGGAACGAAAACCTTACCTTAGGGAAGAATTTTGACAGAGAAAGGAAGAAAAACGCCTGGAATCGCCTAGCCCTTCTCCCAAAATGAACTTGAGAAAAACTGAATGTTTTGGGAGCTGTTTCTGCATTAAAAACACGTCAGCCCGCTATAGCAGTCCCCGCTCTGCTATAGCAGTTCCGCTATAGTGGTAGATCGCTGCTAGAGTGGTCTTAAGTAGGTTGACCTCCCTTTGACCGCCGCTATAGAGTTAACTTCTACAACTATAGCCGTGGCCACTATCGCACATGACCACGCTCATCACGGATAGAAAGTCCAGAAATCTTCCAGTTTTGACCATTTGACAGCACACATGTTTCCCTCGACAACCTAAAATAACCCCTTCATGTCAAACGCGATTTCAGGAGTTCTACTTACCCAAATGCGATTCTGAAAAGTCCCTCCGACTCTTTTATGTCTTGGCTACATGGAAAACTATCTCAATCCAAGACACCCTAACCCATCTTTACTGGGATTTCCCTAGATAGTACCTCGCTCCAAAACCGGCCGAGACTAGCCTAGCCCAGAATTTCAAACTCCCAAACCCGGAGTTTTCTAACTCTAAAACTTGGCACGATGGAACTACCCGTAATAATGGACCCGGTCATTACAACAGATACCAATTTACCCATCATTCATCCCCGAATGATCAACCCAAAATTACAAAAATAAAAGGAAGGAAGTGTAGTACCTGAATCCTCAAACAATTCAGGGTACTTGTCCCGCATGTCCTTCTTGGTTTCCCAAGTGGCTTCCTCAACTGGATGATGCTTCCAATGAACCTTCACCATATCAACCACCTTTGTCCTCAACCTTCGGACATCCCGAGCAAGAATTAAAACTGGTTCCTCCTCATAACGAAGATGCTTATCAAAAAGTATTTTATCCTACTTGATGATGTAGTCCCCATCCCCATGGTATCGCTTGAGCATGGATACATGGAATACCGGATGGACGCCCGACAAACTAGGTGGTAGTGCTAACTTGTAAGACATTGGCCCCACAATTTCAAGAACTTTAAACGGATCGATGAACTGAGGGAGAAGCTTGCCCTTCTTACCAAACCGCATAACCCCTTTCATTGGCGATACCTTTAGCAATACTTGTTCACCAACCTGAAAGTCCATGTCCCAGACCTTGCGATCTGCATACTCCTTCTTCTTGCTTTGAGTAGCCAGCAACTTGGTTTGTATGCCCCTTACCTTTTCCTGCGCAAGCTTCACTAAATCTACGCCCAGAGGCTTCACATTACCTTCCTCAAACCACCCAACCGGTGATCTGTAGTTCCTCCCATACAGGGCCTCGAATGGTGCCATATCGATACTGGAGTGGTAGCTATTATTGTACGAGAATTTGCACAATGGTAGAAACTTGTCCCAATGACCACCGAAGTCCATTACACATGCTCTCAGCATGTCCTCCAGTACCTGAATCGTCCTCTCCAACTGACCATCAGTATGAGGATGGAAGGCTGTGCTAAAACTGAGTTGTGTACCCAACTCTTCATGTAACTTGCCCAAAACTTAGAAGTAAATTGCGTACCCCTGTCTGAAATGATGGACAGTGGTACCCCATGCAGTTTCACAATCTCCTTCACATAGATCTTAGCCAATTGTTGTGAATTGTAATCTACCTTGACTAGAATGAAATGAGCGGACTAGGTCAGCATGTCAACAATGACCCAAATTGAGTCATACATCCCCAATGTCTTGGGAAGACCCACCACGAAATCCATGTCTACCCTTTCCCACTTCCACTCTGGAATTGGCATTCTCTGAAGTAGTCCTGCAGGTCTCTGATGCTCATACTTTACCTGCTGGCAGTTCTAACATTTGGATACAAAATCTACTATGTCCCTTTTCATCCTGGGCCACCAATAACGCTAACTCAAGTTCATGTACATTTTGGTCACACCTGGATGAATTGAGTACCGTGTACCATGAGCTTCTGTCAAGATTTTTTTAATTATATAGTCAACCCGAGGAACGCAAATCCTCTCCCTGAAATGCAACACTCCACCAGAGTCTAACATGACATCTCTGGACTCCCCGGATATTACCTTACCTCACAACTTACCCAGTTTCGGATCCTGAAACTATTTTGCCTTTATTTCCTCTATGAAGGTGTCCTTGACCTCAATGCTAGCCAATAACCCACCTTGATCTGAAACACCCAAGTGCATGAACTTGGCCTCCAAAGCCCGAATCTCCTTAGCCAATGGTCGTTTGGACGCCCCTAAACAAGCCAAGGTACCCATGCTAATAGTTTTCCGGCTTAATGTGTCTGCCACCACATTAGCCTTACCCTGATGGTACTGAATTGTCATATCATAATCCTTCAATAACTCCATCCATCTCTTCTGTCTCAGATTCAAATCCTTCTTAGTGAAAATGTGCTACAGACTGTGATGATCTATGAATACCTCACACTTGACACCATAAAGATAGTGTCTCCAAATTTTCAATGCAAAAACCACCGCTGCCAACTCTAAATTGTGAGTCAGGTAATTCCTCTCATACACCTTCAACTGCCTAGATGCATAGGCCATAACATTCCTGTATTGCATCAACACAGCACCCAAACCAGAATGTGAAGCATCATAGTAAAGAACAAAGTATTTACCTTCAATCGGCAAGGACAAAATAGGGGATGTGGTCAGAAGTGTCTTGAGTATTTGGAAGCTCTCCTCGCACTTGTCAGACCACACGAACGGTACCTCCTTCTATGTCAGCCTGGTCAGGTGAGTAGTAATAGAAGAAAAATTCTTAACAAACCTCCGGTAGTACCCCGCGAGCCCAACAAAACTCCTCACCTCGGTCACAGAGCTAGGCCAAACCCAATTCTTGATTGCCTCAATTTTCTTATGATCCACCATCACCCCTTTTTCTGACACTACATGCCCCAAAAATGCCACGGAAGTCAACCAAAACTCACACTTAGTGAATTTTGCATAAAGTTTTTGGTGCCTCAAGATATCCAGCACAATACAAAGATGATTAGCATACTCCTCCTACTCTTAGAGTAGATCAAAATATCATCGATGAACACGATAATGAAAGAATCCAAGTAGGACTTAAATACTCCATTCATCAAACTCATGAATGCTGCCGGCATATTGGTCAAACCAAATGATATTACTAGAAACTCATAATGCCCATACCAGATCCGAAAAGCAATTTTCAAAATGTCCTCAGGTCTAATCTTTAGTTGATGGTACCCCCACCTCAAGTCAATTTTTGAGAACACTGATGCACCCTGAAGATGGTCAAACAAATCATCTATACGGGGTAGAGGGTACTTATTCCAGATGGTCACCTTGTTTAACTGCCTATAATCTATGCACATCCACATACTACCATCTTTCTTATTTACAAATAAGACCGGGGCACCCCAAGGTGAAGCACTGGGACATATAAATCCCTTATCTAGGAGTTCTTGCAGCTGAGTCTTAAGTTTCCTTAACTCTGCCGGAGCCATTCTATATGAAGGAATGGAAATGGGATGAGTGTCTATCTCCAAATCAATACAAAAATCTATCTCTCTGTCCGGAGGCATGCCAGGCAAGTCCGCTGGAAATACCTCTAAAAATTCAGAAACCACTGGAACTGACTCAGTAGGAGGAGACTCAACACTATCATCCCGGAGATAAGCCAAGAAGGCTAGACACCCCCTCCCCACTAGCTTCCTAGCTCGGACAAACGATATTATCTTAACTGGCTTAGGCCTGCACACACTTTCCCACTCTAGTCTATCCTTATCCAGAATTTCTAGAGCCACTGTCTTGGTGTTATAGTTCAACACAGCATGATAAGGAGATAGCCAAGTCATACCCAAGATAATATAAAAATCAACCATATCCAGGATTACCAAGGCTACCCAAGTATGTAACCCCACAAAAACAATAGAACAGTCATGATATACATGAGTCATAACCACCGACTCTCCCACTGGGTAGAAACATAGATAGGGGAATCAAGGATATCACAGGTCAAACCCAGCCCCTAAGCAAAACTCACAGACTCATAAGAATATGTAGAACCTGGGTCAAATAATACCAAAGCCATTTTATCACAGACAAGAATAGTACCTATGATCACGGCATCTGAGGCTTCTGCCTCAGTCCTTCCTATAAAAGCATAGCAATGTGCCCAATCATCAATCTGGGAAACTTCTTGGGCTGGCTGCATTGTCGTTTCGTCTGTCTCCCCGGCCTCTCTGAAACTTACCTCACCTACCTTGTGGGCGACCCCTAGCATTACCACCTCTGCCTGCCAAAACCACTGCTATAGTCGGCTACTGACCCTGATTACCTGTCTGTCTATGTGGACACTCCCTCTTAAAGTGTCCCAACTCACCACAATGGAGGAATCCACAGTCAAGAGTAGGTCTGCTAGATGATGTATAGGATGCTCCCTGGCCTCTAGGAGCTGAAGACTGAGCTCCCTGACGACCACCTGTTGTAGTTGGTAGAGCTGACTGAATAGGATGGGCCGAATAAGCCTGCTGATGGTGGCCCCGGAAGTATGAACCACTATAGTTTCCCTCATTCTGGGGCTTCTTGGCTAAAGCCTTAGCCTGCCCCGCTTACCTAACTCCCTCAATCTTCTTCACATAATCCACCACATCATTAAAACCTTTTCCTAAAGAAGTCATATGCGCTAACAGTACCTGCAGATCACTATTCAGACCCTTAAAAAATAACCGTACATGTTCCTCCTCAGAACCCAACATCTGTGTAGCAAAATGAGACAACGCATGGAACTTAGCCTCATACGCTGAGACCGACATGCTACCCTGCTCCAAGTTCAGAAACTCATCCTTCTTCCGGTCCCTTAAAGTACGGGGAACGTACATCTCTAGAAATAACGTATGGAACTCCTCCCAAGTCAGTGGAGGTAGGATAGAAGATCGACACTCAACATGAGATCTCCACCACTACTTGGCATCACCCTGCAGTTGAGTGACAAATTCCACCCCATGCTGACGTACAATACCCAACTTGTGCAACCTCTCATAGCAATCCAGGATGAACTCATAGGCATCCTCCTTGTATGTACCCTGAAACATCGGAGGTTTCAGCTTAAGGAACTTAGTCAGCATCTCATGCTCATTACCTGTTATCACTGGGCCTAACATTGGCCTGAGGAGATCATTTGTACCTGAAGCTGCATCCATCCTTGGTGTAGTAGTAATCGCTGGCTGAGTATCCAAGGCCTGATTTGTATAAGCCGCGGGTATGGCTCCAGCACCAACCAACCCACTCAGAATATCCCACGCCTTCCTAAAAGCTTTCGGTGTCATAGTAAGAAGGCATGCACCCCCAACCGGTGTTGCCTCCTCTTGAGCCGCTCCATCCTCTACAACCACTTCTTCTACATACTCAGCCACATGATCCTGAGGTTGGGGAGGGGTTACCTTATGTGCAGTAGCATCTCGAGCTACACCCCCAGCGGGTGTGGCTCCAGCTCGTCCCCTGCCCCTTCATCTACCTCTTCCGTGAATTGTTGGGACCGCTGCTGGGACCGCTGGCCTTGCTCCGTTATTCCTTGTAGTAATCATTTGCAGAAAGAAGAGTGAACGAGGTTAGATACCAATTTGTATCACCAGATACCAATTGGAATCGATTTATAGCACGAAGGAAAGAAGGAAGAGATAGTTTTTTCCTAAAGCCCCATAGCCTCTCGAATAAAAGTACAGACGTCTCTGCACCATTCTGCAAGACTCTACTAGACCTGTTTGGTACAATGAGATCAACAAACCTAGGCTCTGATACCATCTTTGTCATGACCTAACCCGTCGTGAGTGGCACCCACTAAACCCCCGGATGAGCAAACCAATAGAGTTCAACTCTTGCCTAGACTAATAGCCTAAAACTAGCAAGCGAAAATTAAACTAACAATCAAACAATTCAATAATTAGACATAATTATTATCCTACGGAAAATCCCTCCTAAGAACTGAAAGTCATTGTACCAAACATCAATACCAAATATCTAGAATACGGGGATGCAACCCTAAAAGACAAAATGAAAAAGTTTTTAAGTCCGAACAAATGGACTGAAACTCTAAGATAACCCAAGGTAGCTCGAAACAAGCAGCTCACCCTTGAAAGTCAGAAATCGCCTATGCTAGATGCGAGGTCGCGTCTCAGTCGCTGGTAGATTTCATGTACTCACCAAAAGAAAGACAAGTGCAGTATCAGTACACCACCATTGTGTATTGGTAGGATCATCAGCCAGTTTCCAAGTAAACAATATATATAACAGTACAACATATACAAGTAAATATATGGAAAACATGCAAAGAGTATACAGGCCCTAGACTACAAGTCTCTACCTACATTGTCCCAGCAAGAAATCCATCTCTTATAGTTCTATACCACGAACATGATCCATTAACTATACCCTTCAGTCTAGCCCGGACTCACCCTGGAATCCCCTCTAGACACATACCAAAGTAATGATTCAACCCGGCCTAAACCAAGACCAACACAGCAGTTAAACAAGTTCCCGACCACTCAAGGACCACCAACAATAGCACCTTTAACTAGAAAACCTGATCCATTCACGGAACCAACAACAAGTATTACCTTCAGTAAAACAACCCAGTCCACTCACAGAACAAATATCAACTAATGCAATACAATAGTCAATGAAACAATGCAACATTCAATAAAGTAAACCCGTACCAGGCGTGGTACCCATGCCAACAGAATGTTATACCCATACCAGGCGGGGTACCCGTGCTAACAATGTGTTATACCCGTACCAGGCATGGTACCCGAGCCAACCGAATGTCAACAAACCACAGTCAATATATGAACACACAAAACTTGTAAAACTAACAAGTAAAACCATTCAATCACAGAATGTAAACAGGCACCTAGACATTCTACACAATTTCCCTAAGCCATGTAATGCATACAATCACTTAGACATGAGTACATGAATATACACATTCACAAAAAATCATAAGCCATCACCTACCTCAAAACGTTCCAAGCTCTATTCGACCCGAGTTTTCCCGTGTTCCGGATTCCTTTCTCATTCTGGGTCTAAAAACAACACACAGGACATATAGTTAACACCCAAATCCTGTACATTATCGGGATTATACTAAATCCCCAAACCCCAGGCCACCCATGATTATCCCACCCCTTTCCCGGGATTTTCCACCGTTAGTTCTCCTAGTTCTATCATGTTTTATGCATAAAACAGGGAATTAAACAACCTATGATCATAACAATGTACTTTAATCCATACCTAAGAACTCACATGCTTGGAATCTCCTTCCTTCCCCGAATTCCACCATCCCTAGGTTATTCTAACCTTCCCCAAATTCTCTCCTAGCAATTCTACCGCATAGGAAACGTAATATAAAGATTGGGGAACGAAAACCTTACCTTAGGGAAGAATTTTGACGGAGAAAGGAAGAAAAATGCCAGGAATTGCCTAGCGCTTCTCCCAAAACAAACTTGAAAAAAATTGAATGTTTTAGGAGCTATTTCTGCATTAAAAACCCGTCGGCCCACAATAGTGGTAGCCCGCTACTATAGCGGTCTTAAGTAGGTTGACTGCCCTTTGACTGCCGCTATAGCGGTAATTTCTACCGCTATAGAGGTGGCCCCTATCGCGCGTGACCGCGCTTGTCACAGACAAAAAGTCCAGAAATCTGCCAGTTTTGACTATTTCACAACACACCTGTTTCCCCTGACATCCTGAAATAACCTCTTCACGTCAAACGAGATTTTGGGAGTTCTACTTACCCAAATGTGATTCTGAAAAGTCCCCTGGACTCCTTTATGTCTTGGCTACATGGAAAACTAGCTCAATCCAAGACACCCTAACACATATTTACCCAGATTTCCCTAGACTCTACCTCGCTCTAAAACTGGCCGAGGCTAGCCTAGCCCAGAATTTCAAACTCCCAAACCTGGAGTTTTCTAACTCAAAAACTTGGCACGATGGAACTACCCATAATGATAGACCCAGTCGTTACATCTATGGATCGTGGAAGGATCCACGACTTGTGAACCCAAGTCGTGGAACCAGACCTAAGGCCAGCCATTTCTCTGAGAACCATGACTGGGTTCTACAGACCGTGGAAGGATCCACGAGTTGGGAATCCAAGTCGTGGAACCAACTCCAGTAGCTCAGACCAAGTGCCCAGGATCCACGAGTGGGATCCACGACCCGTGAAAGTTTCCATGAGTAGTAGACCACCCTCGTGGAACCCCTTTCAAGTAGCCCAAATTTCCAGACCCAGGAACCACGACAGAGTTCTACGAGCCGTGAAGGTTTTCACGAGTCGTAGTTCAAATCTGTGGAACCTTGGTCGCGAATTTCAGCAATTTTCTTTTAATTTTCCCAGGGGCATTCTAGACTTTTCCTACCTCTTTTAATGCCTAATTATGATGTTTTAGTGGTTCTAAGGCTAGTTTATTAGTCAAAAATACCTAAATCATCTATTCTCCTAAAATCATCAGACTTAGAAAGAAAAGAGTAAAAAAAGCGACAGTTTTCTCTCAAGAACAAGAAGGAGGTCTTCTTCAAGTTCAGCCTTAAGCCTAAGGTTTTCCTCCATAGTTTCTTCTCCAGGTATGTGGGATTTCACTAGTGGGTTCACTTCACCCATTAGGTCCCCAGAATTCAGTTAGTTCTTCAGTTCTCCATGAAATATTCAGACCTAGGGTTCCTAAATCTTAGGGATTCTTTTTAATTCAGATGCTATTGTTTAAATGATAATTTATTTCATGTTTCTTAGAGAATTAGCATAGTCATGAATACAAGATTCAGTAACCCTACCTTGTCTTAAATTCAGTATTCATAATTTACACTTGCTAGGCAGATAAATCAGACAATCATGCTTCAAAATTAGAATGACATCAGTTTCAATATTTGTATGTTGCATTCTCGGATAATTATCAGTATTTGAGCTATCTAGCATTTCAGCTTGCATTGTATTGCTTATGTATTCAGTTGGGAGTAGAGTTAGTAACGAGCAGATGAAGGGATGAAGGCTCACCCATCAGTTTAGACTGAGACCTTTAGTAGCAGTCCCTGAGTCCCAGAACTACGGTGCCACCATAGGCTCAGAAAGGGGTCACCTATTAGACTAGGCTTGACACCCTTGTCCCATGTGGATTTAAGTTTAGTGGATCCACGCCAGCTTTTTTTGTACCCTTGTCAAGGTATGAACACCCTTCCATCCAGGGTTACAGGTTATCCCCATAGTTAGCTCAGCTTAGGAAATGTCGGTTAATAGTATCGCCCATAGTCAGATTCACATTGCATTGACCTTATATTCAGTCAGTCAGATCAGCATGTTATATGTACTCATGATATTTGTTTGGTTATTGCATTCAGCTACTTATCAGTCTATGTTGCAGTATACATTTCCATGTTCAGTTATTATGTTGTTCAGCTTAGCACATATCCCCCATGCTCATTACATTTGAAGTACTGACGCATACTTTACTGCTACATCATTTTATGATGTAGGTTCAGGCGCTCAGCATCCAAACTGTGCTTAGATCGACTTTCAGCCCTTACTCAGCAGCTTCAGTAGTGAGTCCTCATAGTTCAAGGACGATAGACATGCTTTATATTTCAGTCTCTATTTTTCAGTTTCAGATTATTAGAGTTAGTTGGGGGCATATCCCAGCAGCTCACACCAGTTAGAGGCTTTCAGACATAAACTAAATTCAGCTATTGAATTGTTAGTGTTGTTTTCAGTCATTACTATACTCCATATATATTTTTATATTTAGACATGTTTTGGGCTCTTTCCCACTTCAAATATTAAATTATTTTCAGCTTCCGCGCAGTATATGTTTTAAACTAAAATTGTCTAGATATGCCATACCATGGGTTAGCTTGGGGTCACTTGTGACACTAAACACTATGTTACATCTAGGGGGTAGCCTCGGGGCATGACAAACTTGGTATCATAGTATCAAGTTCAAGTGTCCTAGGGTGTCTAAAAGTCGCGTCAAGTAGAATCTTCTTCATGGGTGTGAAGCGCGCCACACTTATAGGGGAGAAGCTATGAGATGTCATTAGAAACAACTTCCCTTCTTTACTTTCCAGCTCATGCTATAGAGTATGAACTCTATTTAATCTCTTTCTAGCTCATGCTTTTCGCATTTCAAAAAATGCCTCCCAGAAGAGCTAATGCCAGGAATCAGCCAGCACCAGCAGCTCCAGTAGACCGATTGAATGAGAAAGTCATGCATGTTGAATTCAGGGCTGCATTTCAAGTGCTTGCCCAGGCCATGACCGCTCAGGTCAATCAGAGGGCTATGGCACCAGCTCCATCTCAGACTAATAATGTTGTAGCTAGAATTTGGGACTTTACTTGGATGGACCCTTCGGAATTTCATGGGTCTAAATCAGAAAAGAATCCACAGGAGTTTCTTAACGACATCTAGAAGGTAACTGAAATTATGGGTGTCACTCTAGTTGAGGGTGCAGATTTAGCCGCTTATCAGCTGAAAGGAGTGGACTATACTTGGTATCAACAGGGGAAGAAGTCTTATTGTGCAAATGTAGGTCCAGTGGATTGGAACCAGTTCAAGACTGCATTTTTGGACAGGCTCTTTCCACTTGAGCTCAGAGAGGCCAAGGTCCAGGAATTTATAAACTTGAAGCAGAATGATATGAGTGTGAAGGAGTATGCACTCAAGTTCACACAGATGTCTAAGTATACTCCAGCGATAGTGGCTGACTCTGAAGCCCGTATGAGTAAGTTCATATTTGGGGTGTCCGATGATGTGGTCAAGGAGTGTAAGACGGCCATGCTTGTTAAGAAGATAGACATCTTTGGGTTGATTACTTATGCTCAGTAGATTGAGGAAGAGAAAATCAAAGAGAGGGGAAGAGATAGTAAGAGAGCCAGAACAGGTGATTTCAACTACTCTCAGCAGAAGTCAGAGGGTGGTAACCGCTCTAAGTTCCTTCAAAATGCTTCAGCTCTAACTCTATCTTCTGCTAGTGCCCCAGTGCCAAAATTCAAATAAGATTGACGAGATAGAGTGCCAGGCTCCAAGTCCTAAGGTATAGTAACTAGCGGGCTCACTCATCCAGTGTGTAAGAAGTATGGTAAAAACTACCAGGGTGAGTGCATGGCAGGTAGTGAAATTTGCTTTGGGTGTGTTAAGCTAGGCCACAAGATGAAAGAGTGACCTGTAAATTCTCATAAGAGTAGGGATACTCATTCACAGAATCAGGTCAGCTCTGCAGCAGCTCCGGCGGGTCGCCCCACTCAGTAGGGTACCTATCTGGTATAGGTGGTGGTCAGCGCCAAAATAGGTTGTATGCCCTTCAGACTTGACAGGACCAGGTGTATTCTCCCGATATGGTCACAGGTATGTTATAAGTCTTCCATTTAGATGTTTATCCTTTGTTAGACCCACGGGCTACACTTTCTTTTATAACTCCTTATATTGCAGTGAATTTTGGTGTCAGTCCTGAAATCCTCCCAGAACCCTTCTCACTCTCTACTCCACTTGGTGACCTTGTTATAGCTAGATGAGTCTACAAAAATTGCCCTATCACAGTTTCCCAGAATGTCACCTCAGTCGATCTTGTAGAGTTAGAAATGACTAGCTTCAATATTATTCTAGGAATGGATTGGGTACATTCATGTTATGCCTCAGTTGATTTCATAACTAGGATCATTCAGTTTTAGTTTCCAAATGGTCCAGTCTTAGAATGGGAGGGTAGTACCTCAGTTCCTATAGGTCGATTCATCTCTTACCTTAAGGCCAGAAAAATGATTTCCAAGAGGTATATCTATCATCTTGTTCAGGTTAAGGATTCAAACTCTGAGACCCCAACTCTTGAGTCAGTTCCAGTAGTAAATGAATTCCTAGAACTGTTTCCAGAAGATCTTCCCGGAGTTCCTCCCGAATGGGAAATCGACTTCGGAATAGCTCTCCTTCCAGATAC
The DNA here is from genome assembly GCA_003996215.1 of Jaltomata sinuosa. NCBI lineage: Eukaryota > Viridiplantae > Streptophyta > Magnoliopsida > Solanales > Solanaceae > Jaltomata > Jaltomata sinuosa. The sequence goes on from QJPP01004308.1 coordinate 129,811, forward strand.
CCAGCCAATTTCAATTCCTCCCTATAGAATCGCTCCAGCTAAGCTTAAGAAATTGAAAGAACAGTTGAAAGACCTTCTATATAAGGGATTCATCAGACCCAACATCTCTCCATGGGGTGCTCCAGTGCTCTTTATACATAAGAAAGATGGTTCTCTCAGGATGTGCATGGACTACCGCCAGTTGAACAAAGTCACAATCAAGCATAAATATCCCATCCCCAGGATTGATGACTTGTTTGACCAACTTTAGGGTGCTAGTTGATTCTCTAAGATAGACCTCAGGTCCAGCTATCATTAGCTCAGAGTTAGAGATAGTGACATCCCGAAGACAGCCTTCAGCTCGGTATGGTTACTATGAATTTTGTAGTTATGTATTTTGGACTAAAAAATACTCCTGCAGCTTTCATGGACTTAATGAATAGGGTGTTTAGATAGTATTTGGACTTATTCATCATTTTCTTCATTGATGATATCCTTGTGTATTCTTGAAATGAGGAGGAGCATGTGAATCATCGGAGGGTCGTTCTGCAGACTCTCAAAGACCACCAGTTATTCACCAAGTTCAGTAAGTGTGAGTTTTGGTTGAAATTAGTTGCTTTTATTGGTCATGTGGTGTCTAGTGAAGGCCTCTAAGTTGATTCCTAGAAGATTGAGGCAGTAAAGAACCGGCCTAGACCCACCTCTCCGACAGACATTAGGAGTTTCTTGGGTTTGGCTGGTTATTATAGAATGTTTGTGGAAGGATTTTCATCCATAGTTGGCCCATTGACCAAGTTGACTTAGAAGAAGGTTAAGTTTCAGTGGTCAGATGAGTGTGAGAAAATTTTCTTAGAACTGAAGACCAGGTTGACTACAACTCCTGTTTTGACACTACCAGAGGGTTCAAACGGTTATGTGGTTTATTGCGATATATCCAGGGTCGGCCTGGGTTGTGTTTTGATGCAGCAGGGTAAGGTCATAGCTTATGCTTCCAGGCAGCTTAAGATTCATGAGAAGAACTACCTGACTCATGACCTTGAGTTTCCAGCTGTTGTGTTTGCCCTAAACATCTAGAGCTACTACTTGTATGGTGTTCATGTTGATGTGTTCACAGATCATAAGAGCCTCCAGTATGTGTTCATCTAAAAAGAGTTAACTCTTCATCAGAGAAGATGGTTTGAGTTCCTTAAAGACTATGATATGAATGTGCTCTACCATCCGGGTAAGGCTAATGTAGTAGTTGATGCCCTCAGCACACTGTCCATGGGTAGTGTGTCACATGTTGAGGAAGAGAGGAAATAATTAGCCAAGGATATTCATAGGCTTGCTCGCTTAGGGGTTTGCCTCATGGACACGATAGATGGTGGTGTGATAGTCCAAAATCGGTCAGAATCTTCATTGATAGTGGAGGTTAAACAGAAACAGGACAGTAATCCCATATTTTTTTAGTTGAAAGGTGCAGTTCATCAGCAGAGAGTAGAGGTTTTCTCCTAAGGGGGAGATGGTGTACTTCGCTACCAGGGTCATTTGTGTACCTAATGTGGGTAAGTTGAGGCAGAAAATCCTTATAGAAGCCCATAAATCTAGATATCCTATTCATCCCAGTGCCACTAAGATGTACCATGATCTATGGGACGTCTATTGGTGTAATGGCAGTAAGAGGGACATTAAAGATTTTGTAGCTAAGTGTCCCAACTATCAGCAAGTGAAGGTAGAACATCAGAACCAGGAGGTGTGACTCAGGACATTAGCATTCCTACTTGGAAGTGGGAAGTGATCAACATGAACTTCATTACGGGTTTACCTTGTACTAGCAGGCGGCACGACTCCATTTGGGTGATAGTGGATAGAGTTACTAAGTCAGCTTACTTCTTGGCTGTCAAGACTACGGATTCAGCGGAGGACTATGCCAAACTCTACATCAGTGAGATAGTCAGGTTGCATGGGTTTCCTTGAATATTATCTCAGATAGGGGTCCTCAGTTTACATCTCATTTATGGGGATCATTTCAGAAAGGTCTTGGTACTCAGGTGAATCTTGGTACAGTATTTCATTCCCATATGGATGGTCAGGCAGAGCGTACCATCCAAACCTTAGAGGATATGTTGAGAGCTTGCATGATCGATTTCAAGGGTAGTTGGGTGATTCGGCATCGATAGTGCCTTTAGAGAGTGTGGCTGTGAAGGATAGCCTCACCTATGAGGAGATCCCAGTTTAGATTCTTAACTATCAGGTTCGTAGGTTGAGGAGTAAGGAAGTCGCTTCAGTAAAGGTCTTGTGGAGGAATCAGTCATTAGAGGGAGCTACTTGGGAAGCAGAACCAGCCATGATGGCCAAGTACCCTCACCTCTTTCCTTCCAATTCAGTTTCAGCTTGAGATAATAGTTCCTCTCCAGTTTCTCGGTTTACTCTCATGTACTTCAGTCTCAGTATCATATTCCCTAAGCTATTCTTGCATTTAAGCATATTTTCATAGTTATGGGACTCAATTCAGTTAGATATCATTTTCTAGTACTCGTTTGGTAGGGATTTCAACTCTTTTCCTCTAAACTTAGCTTGTTTAGTCTTCATTCAAGGACGAATAATTCCAAACGGGAGATATTGTAACACCCCAGAACTTCCAAGCCTAGACTCAGCTCAGAAAAAAATTTAAAAAATATTTTTCCAACTATCAGCCAGAATCACGAGTTGGATTCACGACCCGTGAAAGTTTCCATGAGTCGTAGACTGGACTCGTGGAAGGTGATCAGAGACCTGAAGAATTCTCTGAGAACTACGATTGGGTTCTACGAACCGTGGAAGGATCCATGAGTCTTGAACCCAAGTCATGAAACTAAACCTAAGGCCAGCCATTCCTCTGAGAACCACTACTGGGTGCTACAAACCGTGGAAGGATCCACGAGTTGTGAACCCAAGTCCTGGAACCAACTCCAGTAGCTCAGACTAAGCGCGCCCAGGATCAATGAGTGGGATCCACGACCCGTGGAAATTTCCACGAGTCATGGACCAACCTCATGGAATATTTTTCCAGTAGCCCAGATTTCCAGACTTAGGAACCATGACAGGGTTCCACGAGTCATAGAAGTTTCAATGAGTCATGGTTCAAATCCGTGAAACCTGAGTCGTGAATTTTAGCAGTTTTCTTTTTAATTTCCCAGGGGCATTCCAGACTTTTCCTACCTCTTTTAATGCCTAAGCTATGATGTTTTGGTGGTTCTAGGCCTAGTTTATCAGTCAAAAACTACCAAAATTTCCTATTCTCCTAAACTCATCAGACTTAGAAAGAAAAGAAGCAAAAGAGGCGACAATTTTCTCTCAAGAATAAGAAGGGGGTCTTCTTCAAGCTCAGACCTAAGACCAAGGTTTTCCTCCATAGTTTCTTCTCCAGGTATGTGGGATTTCACTACTGGGTTCCTTTTACCCATTAGGTCCCTAGAATTCAGTCAGTTCTTTAGTTCTCCATGAAATATTAAGACCTAGGGTTCCTAAATCTTAGGGATTCCCTTCAATTCAGATGCTATTGTTTAAATGATATTTATTTCATGTTTCTTGGAGAATTAGCATAGTCATATGTACAGGACTCAGTAACCCTAGCTTGTCTTAAATTCAGTATTCATAATTTACACTTGTTAGGCAGATAAATCAGACAATCATGCTTCAAAATTAGAATGCCATCAGTTTCAGTATTCATATGTTGCATTCTCGAATGATTATCAGTATTTGAGCTATCCAGCATTTCACCTTGCATTCTATTGCTTATGTATTCAGTTGGGAGTAGACTTAGCACTGAGCGGACGAAGGTATGAAGGCTCACCCATCAGTTTAGGCTGAGATAGTAGCAGTCCCTGAGTCCCAGAACTATGGCGCCACCATAGGCTTAGAAAGGGGTTACCCGTCAGACTAGTCTTAACACTATTGTCCCTTGTGGACATCAGTTTAGTGGATCCATGTCAGCTTTGTGTGTACCCTTGGCAAAGTATGAACACCCTTCCATCCAGGGTTACAGGTTGGCCCCATAGTTAGCTCAACTTGGGGTATGTCAGTTAATAGTATCTCCCACAGTCAGATTCACATTGCATTGACCTTATATTCAGTCAGTTAGATCAGCATGTTATATGTACTCATGATATTTATCTGGTCATTTCATTCAGCTTACCTATCAGTCTATGTTGTAGTATACATTTCCATGTTCAGTTATTATGTTGTTCAGCTTAGCACATATCTCGCATGCTCAGTACATTCGAAGTACTGACGCATACTTTTGTGCTATATTATTTTATGATGTAGGTTCGGGGGCTTAGCATCCAGACCGCGCTTAGATCAACTTCTATTCCTGATTCAGTAGCTTCAGTGATGAATCCTCATAGTTTGAGGATGATAGACATGCTTTATCTTTCAGTCTTTATTTTTCAGTTTCAGATTATTAGAGTTAACTGGGGGCATGTCCCAGTAACTCACACCAGTTAAAGGCCTTCAGACATAGACTAGATTCAACTATTGAGTTGTTAGTGTTATTTTCAGTCATCACTATACTTCATATATATTTTTATATTCAGACATATTTTGGGCTCTTTTCCACTTCAGCTATTAAATTGTTTTCAGCTTCCGCACAGTATATGTTTTTAACTTAAATTGTCTAGATATGCTAGACCATGGGTTAGCTTGGGGTCACTTATGACACTAAGCACTGTGTTACGTCTAGGGGGTAGCCTCGGGGCATGACAGTAATTGTCCCTGTTGTGAACATTTGTTTGAATTTTTTTGGCATCACATATTTGATATCATCTAGTAGAAGATTGCTCTTGTTAATATCGTTCGTGTAATATAACACGTGCTCATATGGGTCAGTGATCCCTTTATACTGTCATTCCCCGAGGTTACTCCCTAGACATAACACGGGACTTGGAACCACAAGGATCCCAAGTTAACCCTTGGTTATAGCATTCTCAAGCATGTAAAGGAAAACAAAACGGAAGCATCATAAAGAAATCCGAAATAGGGAGACATATCATAAATAGAGATTCGAATAGGAAATACAACTCGAACATCACCTCATAATATCTATGTCTGAAAGCCTCTAAAACTAGCATAAAGAGTTGATGGAACAATACCCCAACTAACTCAAAAATCTAAAAGGAAAGGAGACATAGAAAAGCTAGAATAAAAACTAGTCCTCGAACTATGAGGACTCACTAAAGCTGAGCGTGAGTGGCCGGGAACTCTAGCCACGAAGCTATGAAGGGACACCTGAATCTGCATCATCAAAGGATGCAACACAATATGCATTAGTACTATGGAATGTACTAAGTATGTGAGAAATGCATAAATAGAGTAAAACATGCTTTAAAACGTATTTAGGTAAATCCATGCATAGTAAAGATCATGAGAAGATATCATAGTGGAAATCAAATCATAAGGCAAAATCCAACTTCAAGATGATGTTTCATAAAAAGTTCATAAAGCTTAGAAAACTTGAAAATATAACATACGCGAGTTTCTTATAACTGACATGAGACAACGTGAGCTACATGGAATCTAACTGTATAACCCCAATTAGCAAAGTTGACTCTGAACCCTACCAAGGAACAAGTCACTATATCCTACTATATAACCTTAGTTGGCAAAGTTGTTCTATCCCGCTCAGGCAAGGACACCATACATAAAGATGTGGATCCACTCTCATAAGCCTTTAAGGCACATATCATATCATATCATGACCTACGCTGGCAACGTAGTTTATGGGACTAAGGGTACTCTCACCCCGTCCTCTCGGTGCTAAATACTACTCCCAAAACATGCATACATATAGCTCATAATCATGAAGGCATACTCTCATGCCGAATCTTGTTCATAGAGGCATACTCTCATGCAAAATTTTATTCATAAAGGCATACTCTCATGCCAAATCTTATTCATAAGGGTATACTCTCATGCCAAATCATATACATAAAGCATAAAAACACATCGGGTATCATGCAACTTTCATATCATAGTTCATAAGCTTAGCATAGCCATAATTCAAAAACATATTTTTCCTTCTAAATTCATACTTGAAGAATTGCTCATGCAATTTCATAAATACATAAAGGCCATGATATCTAACCATGCCAAGTTTCTCTTGAAAACATGCAATTTCATAATACATAAGGGCCATGATATCTAATCATGCCAAATTTCTCTTGAAACATGCAAATTCATAGTTTCATGCTAGAAATCAACTTTCATGCTTGGGATTTTAAAACCAATAGAGAATCATACTTAAATCATGAGTAATTAAGAAGAAACCATGAATTTCAACATAGAAACTGATTTCATAATCTTTCCCTAATTTTTGGATCAAACCCTACTTTCATATCTTCATAATTCAAAATAAGAATTGGCCTTAAAATTATGAGTAGGAAACCACTTATAGAAATCCATGCAAAACCATGCAATTTAGAGTTAGAATCCATAGAAGAATCATGATGAAACAATTTTAGAAGGACCCATAAGAATTGAGTAAGAACCCAAGTTTAGAAATCCATAAGTTCAATTTTAGAATATTGGGGTTTTGGGCATAAGGGTGAAGGAATCCCTTATTGAATACCCACATACCTTGGAAGAAGATAACCCACTTCAATGGAAAAGAACTAGGAGGCTTGAACTTGAAGCTAGCAGACTTGAGCTTGAGAGAAACTTTGGAGAGAAATCTTCCTTTTTGGGAGAAGAATGAGGAACTTAGGAGAGACTTAGGATAATATGGGTGAAAACCCTACTAGAAATATCAAAACGGCACCACTTAATAGTTAAAAGGGGTGGGAAATGACCAAAATTCCCCTGGACTTAATTTAAGAAAAGCTAGAAAAATTATCAAAGTCAGTGACCACGGGTTAGACGATGGTCCGTCGTCCAGAAGGACGGACCATCTAAGGAAATCGTGGTTTGACTGAAAGAGTCTGGGGCTACTAGACCTCAGGGATTACGATTGGAATGACGACCCTTCATCCAGAAGGATGGGTCGTCCTTCGACTCATCGTTTTTGGCACTTAGAAGATAGGTTTCTGAACTTAGGACGACGAGTACCAGGAAAGCTGAGAAGACGGTCCGTCGTCCAGAAGGACGGACCGTTCTTGGACTCATCATTTTTGGGACACTCTGAGGGGTCTTCTGGAGATGGGACGACGGGAGCACAGGAAGGGTCCGTGCTTCTAAATGATGGATCATCGTCTGAGCCGTCGTCTCTGGAAACTTGAAATTTTCTGAGATTTTTAACTTAGATAGCTGGATACGTGTACGGGATGTTACAATATCTTCACCTTGGGATCATTCGTCCTCGAATAAAGGCTAAACAAGAGAGACTGAGGAGAAAATAGCCCAACCAACATCATAACACAGAAATCAAGGGGTAATCATGAAAGCTGAACTTCTTGTCAAACGCGATTCCAGGAGTTCTACTTACCCAAATGCGATTCTGAAAAGTCCCCCCGACTCTTTTATGTCTTGGCTACATGGAAAACTATCTCAATCCAAGACACCCTAACCCATCTTTACTTGGATTTCCCTAGATAGTACCTCGCTCCAAAACCGGCCGAGACTAGCCTAGCCCAGAATTTCAAACTCCCAAACCCGGAGTTTTCTAACTCTAAAACTTGGCACGATGGAACTACCCGTAATGATGGACCCGGTCATTACAACAGATACCAATTTACCCATCATTCATCCCCGAATGATCAACCCGAAATTACAAAAATAAAAGGAAGGAAGTGTAGTACCTGAATCCTCAAACAATTCAGGGTACTTGTCCCGCATGTCCTTCTTGGTTTCCCAAGTGGCTTCCTCAACTGGATGATGCTTCCAATGAACCTTCACCATATCAACCACCTTTGTCCTCAACCTTCGGACATCCCGAGCAAGAATTAAAACTGGTTCCTCCTCATAACGAAGATGCTTATCAAAAAGTATTTTATCCTACTTGATGATGTAGTCCCCATCCCCATGGTATCGCTTGAGCATGGATACATGGAATACCGGATGGACGCCCGACAAACTAGGTGGTAGTGCTAACTTGTAAGCCATTGGCCCCACAATTTCAAGCACTTTAAACGGATCGATGAACCGAGGGAGAAGCTTGCCCTTCTTACCAAACCGCATAACCCCTTTCATTGGCGATACCTTTAGCAATACTTGTTCACCAACCTGAAAGTCCATGTCCCAGACCTTGCGATCTGCATACTCCTTCTTCTTGCTTTGAGTAGCCAGCAACTTGGTTTGTATGTCCCTTACCTTTTCCTGCGCAAGCTTCACTAAATCTACGCCCAGAGGCTTCATATTACCTTCCTCAAACCACCCAACCGGTGATCTGTAGTTCCTCCCATACAGGGCCTCGAATGGTGCCATATCGATACTGGAGTGGTAGCTATTATTGTACGAGAATTTGTACAATGGTAGAAACTTGTCCCAATGACCACCGAAGTCCATTACACATGCTCTCAGCATGTCCTTCAGTACCTGAATCGTCCTCTCCAACTGACCATCAGTATGAGGATGGAAGGCTGTGCTAAAACTGAGTTGTGTACCTAACTCTTCATGTAACTTGCCCAAAACTTAGAAGTAAATTGCGTACCCCTGTCTGAAATGATGGATAGTGGTACCCCATGCAGTTTCACAATCTCCTTCACGTAAATCTTAGATAATTGTTGTGAATTGTAATCTACCCTGACTAGAATGAAATGAGCGGACTAGGTCAGCATGTCAACAATGACCCAAATTGAGTCATACTTCCCCAATGTCTTGGGAAGACCCACCACGAAATCCATGTCTACCCTTTCCCACTTCCACTCTGGAATTGGCATTCTCTGAAGTAGTCCTGCAGGTCTCTGATGCTCATACTTTACCTGCTGGCAGTTCTAACATTTGGATACAAAATCTACTATGTCCCTTTTCATCCTGGGCCACCAATAACGCTAACTCAAGTTCATGTACATTTTGGTCACACCTGGATGAATTGAGTACCGTGTACCATGAGCTTCTGTCAAGATTTTTTTAATTATATAGTCAACCCGAGGAACGCAAATCCTCTCCCTGAAATGCAACACTCCACCAGAGTCTAACATGACATCTCTGGACTCCCCGGATATTACCTTACCTCACAACTTACCCAGTTTCGGATCCTGAAACTGTTTTGCCTTTATTTCCTCTATGAAGGTGTCCTTGACCTCAATGCTAGCCAATAACCCACCTTGATCTGAAACACCCAAGTGCATGAACTTGGCCTCCAAAGCCCGAATCTCCTTAGCCAATGATCCTTTGGACGCCCCTAAACAAGCCAAGGTACCCATGCTAACAGTTTTCCGGCTTAATGTGTCTGCCACCACATTAGCCTTACCCTGATGGTACTGAATTGTCATATCATAATCCTTCAATAACTCCATCCATCTCTTCTGCCTCAGATTCAAATCCTTCTGAGTGAAAACGTGCTACAGACTGTGATGATCTATGAATACCTCACACTTGACACCATAAAGATAGTGTCTCCAAATTTTCAATGCAAAACCACCGCTGCCAACTCTAAATTGTGAGTCAGGTAATTCCTCTCATGCACCTTCAACTGCCTAGATGCATAGGCCATAACATTCCTGTATTGCATCAACACAGCACCCAAACCAGAATGTGAAGCATCATAGTAAAGAATAAAGTATTTACCTTCAACCGTCAAGGACAAAATAGGGGATGTGGTCAGAAGTGTCTTGAGCATTTGGAAGCTCTCCTCGCACTTGTCAGACCACACGAACGGTACCTCCTTCTATGTCAGCCTGGTCAGGTGAGTAGCAATAGAAGAAAACTTCTTAACAAACCTCCGGTAGTACCCCGCGAGCCCAACAAAACTCCTCACCTCGATCACAGAGCTAGGCCAAACCCAATTCTTGATTGCCTCAATTTTCTTATGATCCACCATCACCCCTTTTTCTGACACTACATGCCCCAAAAATGCCACGGAAGTCAACCAAAACTCACACTTAGTGAATTTTGCATAAAGTTTTTGGTGCCTCAAGATATCCAACACAATACAAAGATGATTAGCATACTCCTCCCTACTCTTAGAGTAGATCAAAATATCATCGATGAACACGATAATGAAAGAATCCAAGTAGGACTTAAATACTCCATTCATCAAACTCATGAATGCTGCCGGCATATTGGTCAAACCAAATGACATTACTAGAAACTCATAATGCCCATACCAGGTCCGAAAATCAATTTTCAAAATGTCCTCAAGTCTAATCTTTAGTTGATGGTACCCCCACCTCAAGTCAATTTTTGAGAACACTGATGCACCCTAAAGATGGTCAAACAAATCATCTATACGAGGTAGAGGGTACTTATTCCAGATGGTCACCTTGTTCAAATGCCTATAATCTATGCACATCCACATACTACCATCTTTCTTATTTACAAATAAGACCGGGGCACCCCAAGGTGAAGCACTGGGACATATAAATCCCTTATCTAGGAGTTCTTGCAGCTGAGTCTTAAGTTTCCTTAACTCTGCCGGAGCCATTCTATATGAAGGAATGGAAATGGGATGAGTGTCTATCTCCAAATCAATACAAAAATCTATCTCTCTGTCCGGAGGCATGCCAGGCAAGTCCGCTGGAAATACCTCTAAAAATTCAGAAACCACTGGAACTGACTCAGTAGGAGGAGACTCAACACTATCATCCCGGAGATAAGCCAAGAAGGCTAGACACCCCCTCCCCACTAGCTTCCTAGCTCGGACAAACGATATTATCTTAACTGGCTTAGGCCTGCACACACTTTCCCACTCTAGTCTATCCTTATCCAGAATTTCTAGAGCCACTGTCTTGGTGTTATAGTTCAACACAGCATGATAAGGAGATAGCCAAGTCATACCCAAGATAATATAAAAATCAACCATATCCAGGATTACCAAGGCTACCCAAGTATGTAACCCCACAAAAACAATAGAACAGTCATGATATACATGAGTCATAACCACCGACTCTCCCACTGGGTAGAAACATAGATAGGGGAATCAAGGATATCACAGGTCAAACCCAGCCCCTAAGCAAAACTCACAGACTCATAAGAATATGTAGAACCTGGGTCAAATAATACCAAAGCCATTTTATCACAGACAAGAATAGTACCTATGATCACGGCATCTGAGGCTTCTGCCTCAGTCCTTCCTATAAAAGCATAGCAATGTGCCCAATCATCAATCTGGGAAACTTCTTGGGCTGGCTGCATTGTCGTTTCGTCTGTCTCCCCGGCCTCTCTGAAACTTACCTCACCTACCTTGTGGGCGACCCCTAGCATTACCACCTCTGCCTGCCAAAACCACTGCTATAGTCGGCTACTGACCCTGATTACCTGTCTGTCTATGTGGACACTCCCTCTTAAAGTGTCCCAACTCACCACAATGGAGGAATCCACAGTCAAGAGTAGGTCTGCTAGATGATGTATAGGATGCTCCCTGGCCTCTAGGAGCTGAAGACTGAGCTCCCTGACGACCACCTGTTGTAGTTGGTAGAGCTGACTGAATAGGATGGGCCGAATAAGCCTGCTGATGGTGGCCCCGGAAGTATGAACCACTATAGTTTCCCTCATTCTGGGGCTTCTTGGCTAAAGCCTTAGCCTGCCCCGCTTACCTAACTCCCTCAATCTTCTTCACATAATCCACCACATCATTAAAACCTTTTCCCAAAGAAGTCATATGCGCTAACAGTACCTGCAGATCACTATTCAGACCCTTAAAAAATAACCGTACATGTTCCTCCTCAGAACCCAACATCTGTGTAGCAAAACGAGACAACGCATGGAACTTAGCCTCATACGCTGAGACCGACATGCTACCCTGCTCCAAGTTCAGAAACTCATCCTTCTTCCGGTCCCTTAAAGTACGGGGAACGTACATCTCTAGAAATAACGTATGGAACTCCTCCCAAGTCAGTGGAGGTAGGATAGAAGATCGACACTCAACATGAGATCTCCACCACTACTTGGCATCACCCTGCAGTTGAGTGACAAATTCCACCCCATGCTGACGTACAATACCCAACTTGTGCAACCTCTCATAGCAATCCAGGATGAACTCATAGGCATCCTCCTTGTATGTACCCTGAAACATCGGAGGTTTCAGCTTAAGGAACTTAGTCAGCATCTCATGCTCATTACCTGTTATCACTGGGCCTAACATTGGCCTGAGGAGATCATTTGTACCTGAAGCTGCATCCATCCTTGGTGTAGTAGTAATCGCTGGCTGAGTATCCAAGGCCTGATTTGTATAAGCCGCGGGTATGGCTCCAGCACCAACCAACCCACTCAGAATATCCCACGCCTTCCTAAAAGCTTTCGGTGTCATAGTAAGAAGGCATGCACCCCCAACCGGTGTTGCCTCCTCTTGAGCCGCTCCATCCTCTACAACCACTTCTTCTACATACTCAGCCACATGATCCTGAGGTTGGGGAGGGGTTACCTTATGTGCAGTAGCATCTCGAGCTACACCCCCAGCGGGTGTGGCTCCAGCTCGTCCCCTGCCCCTTCATCTACCTCTTCCGTGAATTGTCGGGACCGCTGCTGGGACCGCTGGCCTTGCTCCGTTATTCCTTGTAGTAATCATTTGCAGAAAGAAGAGTGAACGAGGTTAGATACCAATTTGTATCACCAGATACCAATTGGAATCGATTTATAGCACGAAGGAAAGAAGGAAGAGATAGTTTTTTCCTAAAGCCCCATAGCCTCTCGAATAAAAGTACAGACGTCTCTGCACCATTCTGCAAGACTCTACTAGACCTTTTTGGTACAACGAGATCAACGAGCCTATGCTCTGATACCATCTTTGTCATGACCCAACCCATCGTGAGTGGCACCCACTAAACCCCCGGATGAGCAAACCAATAGAGTTCAACTCTTGCCTAGACTAATAGCCTAAAACTAGCAAGCGAAAATTAAACTAACAATCAAACAATTCAATAATTAGACATAATTATTATCCTACGGAAAATCCCTCCTAAGAACTGAAAGTCATTGTACCAAACATCAATACCAAATATCTAGAATACGGGGATGCAACCCTAAAAGACAAAATGAAAAAGTTTTTAAGTCCGAAAAAATGGACTGAAACTCTAAGATAACCCAAGGTAGCTCGAAACAAGCAGCTCACCCTTGAAAGTCAGAAATCGCCTATGCTAGATGCGAGGTCGCGTCTCAGTCGCTGGTAGATTTCATGTACTCACCAAAAGAAAGACAAGTGCAGTATCAGTACACCACCATTGTGTACTGGTAGGATCATCAGCCAGTTTCCAAGTAAACAATATATATAACAGTACAACATATACAAGTAAATATATGGAAAACATGCAAAGAGTATACAGGCCCTAGACTACAAGTCTCTACCTACATTGTCCCAGCAAGAAATCCATCTCTTATAGTTCTATACCACGAACATGATCCATTAACTATACCCTTCAGTCTAGCCCGGACTCACCCTGGAATCCCCTCTAGACACATACCAAAGTAATGATTCAACCCGGCCTAAACCAAGACCAACACAGCAGTTAAACAAGTTCCCGACCACTCAAGTACCACCAACAATAGCACCTTTAACTAGAAAACCTGATCCACTCACGGAACCAACAACAAGTATTACCTTCAGTAAAACAACCCAGTCCACTCACGGAACTAATATCAACCAATGCAATACAATAGTCAATGAAACAATGCAACATTCAATAAAGTAAACCCGTACCAGGCGTGGTACCCATGCCAACAGAATGTTATACCCATACCAGGCGTGGTACCCGTGCTAACCATGTGTTATACCCGTACCAGGCATGGTACCCGATCCAACCGAATGTCAACAAACCACAGTCAAAATATGAACACACAAAACTTGTAAAACTAACAAGTAAAACCATTCAATCACAGACTGTAAACAGGAACCTAGACATTCTACACAATTTCCCTATGCCATGTAATGCATACAATCACTTAGACATGAGTACATGAATATACACATTCACAAAAAATCATAAGCCATCACCTACCTCAAAACGTTCCAAGCTCTATTCGCCCTGAACTTTCCCGTGTTCCGAATTCCTTTCTCATTCTGGGTCTAAAAACAACACACAGGACATATAGTTAACACCCAAATCATGTACATTATCGGGATTATACTAGATCCCCAAACCCCAGGCCACCCATGATTATCCCACCTCTTTCCCGGGATTTTTCACCGTTAGTTCTCCTAGTTCTATCATGTTTTATGCATAAAACAGGGAATTAAACAACCTATGATCATAAAAATGTACTTTAATCCATACCTAAGAACTCACATGCTTGGAATCCCCTTCCTTCCCCCAATTCCACCATCCCTAGGTTATTCTAACCTTCCCCAAATTCTCTCCTAGCAATTCTACCGCATAGGAAACGTAATATAAAAATTGGGGAACGAAAACCTTACCTTAGGGAAGAATTTTAACGGAAAAAGGAAGAAAAATGCCAGGAATTGCCTAGCGCTTCTCCCAAAAAAAACTTGAGAAAAATTGAATGTTTTAGGAGCTATTTCTGCATTAAAAACCTGTCGGCCCGCAATAGTGGTAGCCCGCTGCTATAGCGGTCTTAAGTAGGTTGACCGCCCTTTGACCGCCGCTATAGCGGTAATTTCTGCCGCTATAGAGGCGGCCCCTATCGCGCGTGACCGCGCTTGTCACAGACAAAAAGTCCAGAAATCTGCCAGTTTTGGCTATTTCACAACACACCTGTTTCCCCTGACATCCTGAAATAACCCCTTCACGTCAAACGAGATTCTGGGAGTTCTACTTACCCAAATGTGATTCTGAAAAGTCCCCTGGACTCCTTTATGTCTTGGCTACATGGAAAACTAGTTCAATCCAAGACACCCTAACACATATTTACCCAGATTTCCCTAGACTCTACCTCGCTCTAAAACTGGCCGAGGCTAGCCTAGCCCAGAATTTAAAACTCCCAAACCTGGAGTTTTCTAACTCAAAAACTTGGCACGATGGAACTACCCGTAATGATAGACCCAGTCGTTACATCTATGGATCGTGGAAGGATCCACGACTTGTGAACCCAAGTCATGGAACCAGACCTAAGGCCAGCCATTTCTCTGAGAACCATGACTGGGTTCTACAGACCGTGGAAGGATCCACGAGTTGGGAATACAAGTCGTGGAACCAACTCCAGTAGCTCAGACCAAGTGCCCAGGATCCACGAGTAGGATCCACGACCCATGAAAGTTTCCATGAGTAGTAGACCACCCTCATGGAACCCTTTTCAAGTAGCCCAAATTTCCAGACCCAGGAACCACGACAGAGTTCTACGAGCCGTGAAGGTTTTCACGAGTCGTAGTTCAAATCTGTGGAACCTTGGTCGCGAATTTCAGCAATTTTCTTTTAATTTTCCCAGGGGCATTCTAGACTTTTCCTACCTCTTTTAATGCGTAAATTATGATGTTTTAGTGGTTCTAAGGCTAGTTTATTAGTCAAAAATACCTAAATCATCTATTCTCCTAAAATCATCAGACTTAGAAAGAAAAGAGTAAAAAAAGCAACAGTTTTCTCTCAAGAACAAGCAGGAGGTCTTCTTCAAGTTCAGCCTTAAGCCCAAGGTTTTCCTCCATAGTTTCTTCTCCAGGTATGTGGGATTTCACTAGTGGGTTCACTTCACCCATTAGGTCCCCAAAATTCAGTTAGTTCTTCAGTTCTCCATGAAATATTCAGACCTAGGGTTCCTAAATCTTAGGGATCTTTTTAATTCAGATGCTATTGTTTAAATGATAATTTATTTCATGTTTCTTAGAGAATTAGCATAGTCATGAATACAAGATTCAGTAACCATGCCTTGTCTTAAATTCAGTATTCATAATTTACACTTGCTAGGCAGATAAATCATACAATCATGCTTCAAAATTAGAATGACATCAGTTTCAATATTTGTATGTTGCATTCTCGGATAATTATCAGTATTTGAGCTATCTAGCATTTCAGCTTGCATTGTATTGCTTATGTATTCAGTTGGGAGTAGAGTTAGTAACTTGCAGATGAAGGGATGAAGGCTCACCCATCAGTTTAGACTGAGACCTTTAGTAGCAGTCCCTGAGTCCCAGAACTACGGTGCCACCATAGTCTCAGAAAGGGGTCACCCATTAGACTAAGCTTGACACCCTTGTCCCATGTGGATTTAAGTTTAGTGGATCCACGCCAGCTTTTTTTGTACCCTTGTCAAGGTATGAACACCCTTCCATCCAGGGTTACAGGTTATCCCCATAGTTAGCTCAGCTTAGGAAATGTCGGTTAATAGTATCGCCCATAGTCAGATTCACATTGCATTGACCTTATATTCAGTCAGTCAGATCAGCATGTTATATGTACTCATGATATTTGTTTGGTTATTGCATTCAGCTACCTATCAGTCTATGTTGCAGTATACATTTCCATGTTCAGTTATTATGTTGTTCAGCTTAGCACATATCCCCCATGCTCATTACATTTGAAGTACTGACGCATACTTTACTGCTACATCATTTTATGATGTAGGTTCAGGCGCTCAGCATCCAGACTGTGCTTAGATCGACTTTCAGCCCTTACTCAGCAGCTTCAGTAGTGAGTCCTCATAGTTCAAGGACGATAGACATGCTTTATATTTCAGTCTCTATTTTTCAGTTTCAGATTATTAGAGTTAGTTGGGGGCATATCCCAGCAGCTCACACCAGTTAGAGGCTTTCAGACATAAACTAAATTCAGCTATTGAATTGTTAGTGTTGTTTTCAGTCATTATTATACTCCATATATATTTTTATATTTAGATATGTTTTGGGCTCTTTCCCACTTCAAATATTAAATTATTTTCAGCTTCCGCGCAGTATATGTTTTAAACTAAAATTGTCTAGATATGCCATACCATGGGTTAGCTTGGGATCACTTGTGACACTAAACACTATGTTACATCTAGGGGGTAGCCTCGGGGCATGACAAACTTGGTATCATAGTATCAAGTTCAAGTGTCCTAGGGTGTCTAAAAGTCGCATCAAGTAGAATCTTCTTCATGGGTGTGAAGCACGCCACACTTATAGGGGAGAAGCTATGAGATGTTATTAGAAACAACTTCCCTTCTTTACTTTCCAGCTCATGCTATAGAGTATGAACTCTATTTAATCTCTTTCTAGCTCATGCTCTTCGCATTTCAAAAAATGCCTCCCAGAAGAGCTAATGCCAGGAATCAGCCAGCACCAGCAGCTCCAGCAGACCGATTGAATGAGAAAGTCATGCATGTTGAATTCAGGGCTGCATTTCAAGTGCTTGCCCAGGCCATGACCGCTCAGGTCAATCAGAGGGCTATGGCACCAGCTCCATCTCAGACTAATAATGTTGCAGCTAGAATTTGGGACTTCACTTGGATGGACCCTCCGGAATTTCATGGGTCTAAATCAGAAAATGATCCACAGGAGTTTCTTAACGACATCTAGAAGGTAACAGATATTATGGGTGTCACTCCAGTTGAGGGTGCAGATTTAGCCGCCTATCAGCTGAAAGGAGTGGACTATACTTGGTATCAACAGTGGAAGAAGTCTTATTGTGCAAATGTAGGTCCAGTGGATTGGAACCAGTTCAAGACTGCATTTTTGGACAGGCTCTTCCCACTTGAGCTAAGAGAGGCCAAGGTCCAGGAATTTATAAACTTGAAGCAGAATGATATGAGTGTGAAGGAGTATGCACTCAAGTTCACACAGATGTCTAAGTATGCTCCAGCGATAGTGGCTGACTCTGAAGCCCGTATGAGTAAGTTCATATTTGGGGTGTCCGATGATATGGTCAAGGAGTGTAAGACGGCCATGCTTGTTAAGAAGATAGACATCTTCGGGTTGATTACTTATGCTCAGTAGATTGAGGAAGAGAAAATCAAAGAGAGGGGAAGAGACAGTAAGAGAGCCAGAACAGGTGATTTCAACTACTCTCAGCAGAAGTCAGAGGGTGGTAACCGCTCTCAGTTCCTTCAAAATGCTTCAGCTCTAACTCTATCTTCTGCTAGTGCCCCAGTTCCAAAATTCAAATAAGATTGACGAGATAGAGCGCCAGGCTCCAAGTCCTAAGGTATAGTAACTAGCGGGCTCACGCATCTAGTGTGTAAGAAGTATGGTAAAAACCACCAGGGTGAGTGCATGGCAGGTAGTGAAATTTGCTTTGGGTGTGTTAAGCTAGGCCACAAGATGAAAGAGTGACCTGTAAATTCTCATAAGAGTAGGGATACTAGTTCACAGAATCAGGTCAGCTCTGCAGCAGCTCCAGCGGGCCGCCCCACTCAGTAGGGTACCTATCTGGTATAGGTGGTGGTCAGCGCCAAAATAGGTTGTATGCCCTTCAGACTTGACAGGACCAGGAGTATTCTCCCGATGTGGTCACATGTATGTTATAAGTCTTCCATTTAGATGTTTATCCTTTGTTAGACCCACGGGCTACACTTTCTTTTATAACTCCTTATATTGCAGTGAATTTTGGTGTCAGTCCTGAAATCCTCCCAGAACCCTTCTCACTCTCTACTCCACTTGGTGACCTTGTTATAGCTAGATGAGTATACAAAAATTGCCCTATCACAGTTTCCCAGAATGTCACCTCAGTCGATCTTGTAGAGTTAGAAATGACTGGCTTCAATATTATTCTAGGCATGGATTGGTTACATTTATGTTATGCCTCAGTTGATTTCAGAACTAGGATCATTCAGTTTTAGTTTCCAAATGGTCCAGTCTTAGAATGGGAGGGTAGTACCTCAGTTCCTATAGGTCGATTCATCTCTTACCTTAAGGCCAGAAAAATGATTTCCAAGAGGTATATCTATCATCTTGTTCAGGTTAAGGATTCAAACCCTGAGACCCCAACTCTTGAGTCAGTTCCAGTAGTAAATGAATTCCTAGAAGTGTTTCCAGAAGATCTTCCCGGAGTTCCTCCCGAATGGGAAATCGACTTCGGAATAGATCTCCTACCAGATACCCAGCCTATTTCAATTCCTCCCTATAGAATCGCTCCAGCTAAGCTTAAGAAATTGAAAGAACAGTTGAAAGACCTTCTATATAAGGGATTCATCAGACCCAACATCTCTCCATGGGGTGCTCCAGTGCTCTTTGTACATAAGAAAGATGGTTCTCTCAGGATGTGCATGGACTACCGCCAGTTGAACAAAGTCACAATCAAGCATAAATATCCCATCCCCAGGATTGATGACTTGTTTGACCAGCTTTAGGGTGCTAGTTGATTCTCTAAGATAGACCTCAGGTCCAGCTATCATCAGCTTAGAGTTAGAGATAGTGACATCCCGAAGACAGCCTTCAGCTCGGTATGGTTACTATGAATTTTGTAGTTATGTATTTTGGACTAAAAAATACTCCTGCAGCTTTCATGGACTTAATGAATAGGGTGTTTAGATAGTATTTGGACTTATTCATCATTTTCTTCATTGATGATATCCTTGTGTATTCTTGAAATGAGGAGGAGCATGCGAATCATCGGAGGGTCGTTCTGCAGACTCTCAAAGACCACCAGTTATTCACCAAGTTCAGTAAGTGTGAGTTTTGGTTGAAATTAGTTGCTTTTATTGGTCATGTGGTGTCTAGTGAAGGCCTCTGAGTTGATTCCTAGAAGATTGAGGCATTAAAGAACCGGCCTAGACCCACCTCTCCGACAGACATTAGGAGTTTCTTGGGTTTGGCTGGTTATTATAGAATGTTTGTGGAAGGATTTTCATCCATAGCTGGCCCATTGACCAAGTTGACTTAGAAGAAGGTTAAGTTTCAGTGGTCAGATGAGTGTGAGAAAATTTTCTTAGAACTGAAGACCAGGTTGACTACAACTCCTGTTTTGACACTACCAGAGGGTTCAAACGGTTATGTGGTTTATTGCGATATATCCAGGGTCGGCCTGGGTTGTGTTTTGATGCAGCAGGGTAAGGTCATAGCTTATGCTTCCAGGCAGCTTAAGATTCATGAGAAGAACTACCTGACTCATGACCTTGAGTTTCCAGCTGTTGTGTTTGCCCTAAACATCTAGAGACACTACTTGTATGGTGTTCATGTTGATGTGTTCACAGATCATAAGAGCCTCCAGTATGTGTTCATCTAAAAAGAGTTAACTCTTCATCAGAGAAGATGGTTTGAGTTCCTTAAAGACTATGATATGAATGTGCTCTACCATCCGGGTAAGGCTAATGTAGTAGTTGATGCCCTCAGCACACTGTCCATGGGTAGTGTGTCACATGTTGATGAAGAGAGAAAAGAATTAGCCAAGGATATTCATAGGCTTGCTCGCTTAGGGGTTTGCCTCATGGACACGATAGATGGTGGTGTGATAGTCCAAAATCGGTCAGAATCTTCATTGATAGTGGAGGTTAAACAGAAACAGGACAGTAATCCCATATTTTTTTAGTTGAAAGGTGCAGTTAATCAGCAGAGAGTAGAGGTTTTCTCCTAAGGGGGAGATGGTGTACTTCGCTACCAAGGTCATTTGTGTACCTAATGTGGGTAAGTTGAGGCAGAAAATCCTTATAGAAGCCCATAAATCTAGATATCCTATTCATCCCAGTGCCACTAAGATGTACCATGATCTATGGGACGTCTATTGGTGTAATGGCAGTAAGAGGGACATTAAAGATTTTGTAGCTAAGTGTCCCAACTATCAGCAAGTGAAGGTAGAACATCAGAACCAGGAGGTGTGACTCAGGACATTAGCATTCCTACTTGGAAGTGGGAAGTGATCAACATGAACTTCATTACGGGTTTACCTTGTACTAGCAGGCGGCACGACTCCATTTGGGTGATAGTGGATAGAGTTACTAAGTCAGCTTACTTCTTGGCTGTCAAGACTACGGATTCAGCGGAGGACTATGCCAAACTCTACATCAGTGAGATAGTCAGGTTGCATGGGGTTCCCTTGAATATTATCTCAGATAGGGGTCCTCAGTTTACATCTCATTTATGGGGATCATTTCAGAAAGGTCTTGGTACTCAGGTGAATCTTGGTACAGTATTTCATTCCCATATGGATGGTCAGGCAGAGCGTACCATCCAAACCTTAGAGGATATGTTGAGAGCTTGCATGATCGATTTCAAGGGTAGTTGGGTGATTCGGCATCGATAGTGCCTTTAGAGAGTGTGGCTGTGAAGGATAGCCTCACCTATGAGGAGATCCCAGTTGAGATTCTTAACTATCAGGTTCGTAGGTTGAGGAGTATGGAAGTCGCTTCAGTAAAGGTCTTGTGGAGGAATCAGTCCGTAGAGGGAGCTACTTGGGAAGCAGAACCAGCCATGATGGCCAAGTACCCTCACCTCTTTCCTTCCGATTCAGTTTCAGCTTGAGATAATAGTTCCTCTCCAGTTTCTCAGTTTAATCTCATGTACTTCAGTCTCAGTATCATATTCCCTAAGCTATTCTTGCATTTAAGCATATTTTCATACTTATGGGACTCAATTCAGTTAGATATCATTTTCTAGTACTCGTTTGGTAGGGATTTCAACTCTTTTCCTCTAAAATTAGCTTGTTTAGTCTTCATTCAAGGACGAATAATTCCAAACGGGAGATATTGTAACACCCCAGAACTTCCAAGCCTAGACTCAGCTCAGAAAAAAATTTAAAAAATATTTTTCCAACTATCAGCCAGAATCACGAGTTGGATTCACTACCCATGAAAGTTTCCATGAGTCGTAGACTGGACTCGTGGAAGGTGATCAGAGACCTGAAGAATTCTCTGAGAACAACTATTGGGTTCTACGAACCATGGAAGGATCCATGAGTCTTGAACCCAAGTCATGAAACTAAACCTAAGGCCAGCCATTCCTCTGAGAACCACTACTGGGTGCTACAAACCGTGGAAGGATCCACGAGTTGTGAACCCAAGTCCTGGAACCAACTCCAGTAGCTCAGACTAAGCGCGCCCAGGATCAACGAGTGGGATCCACGACCCGTGGAAATTTCCACGAGTCATGGACCAACCTCATGGAATATTTTTCCAGTAGCCCAGATTTCCAGACTAAGGAACCATGACAGGGTTCCATGAGTCATAGAAGTTTCAATGAGTCATGGTTCAACTCCGTGAAACCTGAGTCGTGAATTTTAGCAGTTTTCTTTTTAATTTCCCAGGGGCATTCCAGACTTTTTCTGCCTCTTTTAATGCCTAAGCTACGATGTTTTGGTGGTTCTAGGCCTAGTTTATCAGTCAAAAACTACCAATATTTCCTATTCTCCTAAGCTCATCAGACTTAGAAAGAAAAGAAGCAAAAGAGGCGACAATTTTCTCTCAAGAATAAGAAGGAGGTCTTCTTCAAGCTCAGACCTAAGACCAAGGTTTTCCTCCATAGTTTCTTCTCCAGGTATGTGGGATTTCACTACTAGGTTCCTTTTACCCATTAGGTCCCTAGAATTCAGTCAGTTCTTTAGTTCTCCATGAAATATTCAGACCTAGGGTTCCTAAATCTTAGGGATTCCCTTCAATTCAGATGCTATTGTTTAAATGATATTTATTTCATGTTTCTTGGAGAATTAGCATAGTCATATGTACAGGACTCAGTAACCCTAGCTTGTCTTAAATTCAGTATTCATAATTTACACTTGTTAGGCAGATAAATCAGACAATCATGCTTCAAAATTAGAATGCCATCAGTTTCAGTATTCATATGTTACATTCTCGAATGATTATCAGTATTTGAGCTATCCAGCATTTCACCTTGCATTCTATTGCTTATGTATTCAGTTGGGAGTAGACTTAGCACTGAGCGGACGAAGGTATGAAGGCTCACCCATCAGTTTAGGCTGAGATAATAGCAGTCCCTGAGTCCCAGAACTATGGCGCCACCATAGGCTTAGAAAGGGGTTACCCGTCAGACTAGTCTTAACACTATTGTCCCTTGTGGACATCAGTTTAGTGGTTCCATGTCAGCTTTGTGTGTACCCTTGGCAAAGTATGAACACCCTTCCATCCAGGGTTACAGGTTGGCCCCATAGTTAGCTCAACTTGGGGTATGTCAGTTAATAGTATCTCCCACAGTCAGATTCACATTGCATTGACCTTATATTCAGTCAGTTAGATCAGCATGTTATATGTACTCATGATATTTATCTGGTCATTTCATTCAGCTTACCTATCAGTCTATGTTGCAGTATACATTTCCATGTTCAGTTATTATGTTGTTCAGCTTAGCACATATCTCGCATGCTCAGTACATTCGAAGTACTGACGCATACTTTTGTGCTACATTATTTTATGATGTAGGTTCGGGGGCTTAGCATCCAGACCGCGCTTAGATAAACTTCCATTCCTTATTCAGTAGCTTCAGTGATGAATCCTCATAGTTTTAGGATGATAGACATGCTTTATCTTTCAGTCTTTATTTTTCAGTTTCAGATTATTAGAGTTAACTGGGGGCATGTCCCAGTAACTCACACCAGTTAAAGGCTTTCAGACATAGACTAGATTCAGCTATTGAGTTGTTAGTGTTGTTTTCAGTCATCACTATACTTCATATATATTTTTATATTCAGACATATTTTGGGCTCTTTTCCACTTCAGCTATTAAATTGTTTTCAGCTTCTGCACAGTATATGTTTTTAACTTAAATTGTCTAGATATGCTAGACCATGGGTTAGCTTGGGGTCACTTATGACACTAAGCACTGTGTTACGTCTAGGGGGTAGCCTCGGGGCATGACAGTAATTGTCCCTGTTGTGAACATTTGTTTGAATTTTTTTGGCATCACATATTTGATATCATCTAGTAGAAGATTGCTCTTGTTAATATCGTTCGTGTAATATAACACGTGCTCATATGGGTCAGTGATCCCTTTATACTGTCATTCCCCGAGGTTACTCCCTAGACATAACACGGGACTTGGAACCACAAGGATCCCAAGTTAACCCTTGGTTATAGCATTCTCAAGCATGTAAAGGAAAACAAAACGGAAGCATCATAAAGAAATCCGAAATAGGGAGACATATCATAAATAGAGAGTCGAATAGGAAATACAACTCGAACATCACCTCATAACATCTATGTCTGAAAGCCTCTAAAACTAGCATAAAGAGTTGATGGAACAATACCCCAACTAACTCAACAATCTGAAAGGAAAGGAGATATAGAAAAGCTAGAATAAAAACTAGTCCTCGCACTATGAGGACTCACCAAAGCTGAGCGTGAGTTGCCGGGAACTCTAGCCACGAAGCTATGAAGGGACACCTGAATCTGCATCATCAAAGGATGCAACACAATATGCATTAGTACTATGGAATGTACTAAGTATGTGAGAAATGCATAAATAGAGTAAAACATGCTTTAAAACGTATTTAGGTAAATCCATGCATAGTAAAGATCATGAGAAGATATCATAGTGGAAATCAAATCATAAGGCAAAAGCCAACTTCAAGATGATGTTTCGTAAAAAAGTTCATAAAGCTTAGAAAAGTTGAAAATATAACATACGGGAGTTTCATATAACTGACATGAGACAACGTGAGCTACATGGAATCTAACTGTATAACCCCAATTAGCAAAGTTGACTCTGAACCCTACCAAGGAACAAGTCACTATATCCAACTATATAACCTTAGTTGGCAAAGTTGTTCTATGCCCCGCTAAGGCAAGGACACCATACATAAAGATGTGGATCCACTCTCATAAGCCTTTAAGGCACATATCATATCATATCATGACCTACGCTGGCAACGTAGTTTATGGGACTAAGGGTACTCTCACCCCATCCTCTCGGTGCTAAATACTACTCCCAAAACATGCATACATATAGCTCATAATCATGAAGGCATACTCTCATGCCGAATCTTGTTCATAGAGGCATACTCTCATGCAAAATTTTATTCATAAAGGCATACTCTCATGCCAAATCTTATTCATAAGGGTATAGTCTCATGCCAAATCATATACATAAAGCATAAAAACACATCGGGTATCATGCAACTTTCATATCATAGTTCATAAGCTTAGCATAGCCATAATTCAAAAACATATTTTTCCTTCTAAATTCATACTTGAAGAATTGCTCATGCAATTTCATAAATACATAAAGGCCATGATATCTAACCATGCCAAGTTTCTCTTGAAAACATGCAATTTCATAAATACATAAGGGCCATGATATCTAATCATGCCAAATTTCTCTTGAAACAAGCAAATTCATAGTTTCATTCTAGAAATCAACTTTCATGCTTGGGATTTTAAAACCAATAAGAGAATCATACTTAAATCATGAGTAATCAAGAAGAAACCATGAATTTAAACATAGAAACTGATTTCATAAACTTTCCCCAATTTTTGGATCAAACCCTAATTTCATATCTTCATAATTCAAAATAAGAATTGGCCTTAAAATTATGAGTAGGAAACCACTTATAGAAATCCATGCAAAACCATGCAATTTAGAGTTAGAATCCATAAAAGAATCATGATGAAACAATTTTAGAAGGACCCATAAGAATTGAGTAAGAACCCAAGTTTAGAAATCCATAAGTTCAATTTTAGTATATTGGGGTTTTGGGAATAAGGGTGAAGGAATCCCTTATTGAATACCCACATACCTAGGAAGAAGATAACCCACTTCAATGGAAAAGAACTAGGAGGCTTGAACTTGAAGCTAGCAGACTTGAGCTTGAGAGAAACTTTGGTGGGAAATCTTCCTTTTTGGGAGAAGAATGAGGAATTAGGAGAGACTTAGGATAATATGGGTGAAAACCCTACTAGAAATATCAAAACGGCACCACTTAATAGTTAAAAGGGGTGGAAAATGACCAAAATTCCCCTGGACTTAATTTAAGAAAAGCTAGAAAAATTGTCAAAGTCAGTGACCACGGGTTAGACGATGGTCCGTCGTCCAGAAGGACGGACCATCTAAGGAAATCGTGGTTTGACTGAAAGAGTCTAGGGCTACTGGCCCTCAGGGATTATGGTTGGAATGACGACCCTTCATCCAGAAGGACGGGTCGTCCTTCAACTCATCATTTTTGGCACTTAGAAGATAGGTTTCTAAACTTAGGACGACGAGTACCAGGAAAGCTGAGAAGATGGTCTGTCGTCCAAAAGTACGGACCGTTCTTGGACTCATCATTTTTGGGACACTCTGAGGGGTCTTCTGGAGATGGGACGATGGGAGCACAGGAAGGGCCCGTGCTTCTAAATGATGGATCATCGTCTGAGTCGTCGTCTCTGGAAACTTGAAATTTTCTGAGATTTTTAACTTATAGCTGGATACGTGTACGGGATGTTACAATATCTCTACCTTGGGATCATTCGTCCGCGAATAAAGGCTAAACAAGGGAGACTGAGGAGAAAATAGCCCAACCAACATCATAACACAGAAATCAAGGGGTAATCATCAAAACTGAACTTCTTGACTTGAAAACCTGATAACCTACCCTCATAAAACATGTATGCATGCTAGGATCATAAGGGAAACCGGTGGAATGGAATCGGAGGGACATACTAAGGATGGAACTACTTCCTCAAGCTAAAACTGCATCAAAAAGAAAAGGATGAGGGTACTTGGCCTTCATGGATGATTTTGCTTCCCAAGTAGTTCCTTCAACTAAGTTCTAAAAGCTAAAGTACTGTCGTGGTAATCGACTTTTGATTGAAATAAAAACTGAGTTGGTTTCATGAGACATGTATGCATGCTGGGAACATAAGATTAGCTAATGGGATAGGAACTGGATACCCAACATGACAGTTTGTCTTGGATGAGAGTAGGAACTCAGCTAAAACTTATAAAGAACAAACATACTCTAGAACTCATAGTTAACCGAAAGGGACACCAAACTGAGAGAGTTAGATATACGGGGAAACTATTCTCTTCTGAAAACCACTCCTACCATTTGCAACTAACAACCTCAATAGTGCACATAAAAGTACTAAGGTCTGAGTCTAACTACCTGATTCTCCATGTTCAAACCTATCTCGACCAGATCACTTGCATCCAAAATGTCTTCTAAGGATAGTATTCCCTCTTATCACAACAACCAACTAACCTAGGGATCCCAACCAAAGGGTCACTAGTTTCGCAAAATAATTATCCACATGTATCCCATCACTATATTCAAGCTTATAACTATGGTCACCTCATGGTTTTGTAGCTTACCCTATTTAAGACTTCTCTCCTCTTTCCTACCATAACTAAGAATCGCAAATTCAAGAACTTCTACAGAGGGACATACTAAACTTCCTCATCTAACTATTTCACATGAATAATCCGTATCTCATAATTCACCCACACCTAGAAGTCAAGGTGGAACAAGTACACTAACAAGGAAAAGAAATCTGCTACCTCCCAGCTAAGATACTACAAGGCCTTCTCTCCTAACACTTATAACATCATAAACCAGAACTATTGAAAGAAAAGAGTAGGAGCAGGAGTATCACAAATGAAAGATTACAGATTGATCTTAACTTACACTTAGCATGATCAAGCCACTCAAGGTGAGGCTTGGGGAATTGAGAGCAATAGGCATGAGAACTTCACATACTGGGCACGTAAGACATGAGTTAGTGGGGATCACCACCCCTCGTCATCAAAGGCAAAGATCAAAGGGCTTTAGAATAAGTAAATCATAAGCGTGAATCATTTCAAGAATTAGGTCTGAGCATATACATGGCGTAACATGCTTTGATTAGCCATTGAGGTATTTCTGAAGACTGACTGAGCAAACATAACTGAGCATACTGCGATACATAAGTTTATATACATAACGGACCTCGGGGCATAAAGTTGGGATTCATAGACTCGCAAAGTAAGATTAGAATCATTGTCTGAAGAAATCACTTGTCATTCTAAAAACTGAATATGAGCGTGAATCTTAATGGAGTGAGTAAATTGAAATAGAACCATGGCGTTGACACCTAAGGCATGCAAATGGTATCATAATGGTGGGCGTATACTTAGGATGCTAGGATGGAAATAAGCTTTTGCCTCCCCTTCTAACTTTGTTCTAACACCCAATGACATCACCACCTGAGCCTCCAACATCTGACCGATTCAACATCCCACCATCTTCCCCTTAGATTCATGCTACTCTTCTAAGTCTATGAACCTCTCGCTAACCTCTCAAAGGAACTATGATCATTTTACCCTAACACAACATACACTACTCCAGAATCTAGCCCGAATACCCACTTCCTTCAATGGTCTAAGATCTTCCTTCGCCTAAAAGTCTATGCCTCAAGCCTTCTATCTTCACTTTGTTCTAGGTTAAGACAACTCACCACCCAAACAATAATAGGGGTCCAGGGATTATGGATGCATAAAGGAAGGACATCTAGTGACGTACCTCATTCAACTTCTGAAGGAATACCCTGACCCGGCTGGTTAGGCAATGAAAGGAATTGGTTTTGGAGTTGAACATCACAGTTGCTCCGCTTAGATAAGGGGAAATTCCTGATCCTATGGCCTAACTGACCACACCTAAAAACCCCTCTTTGCCTACAAGGCACTCACCTAAATATAACTTACCATAACTACTACAACGAGGGTACCTCAAGGTCTTCGGAGCCTTATGATAACATGACTGAGAATCGAAGGCAGGTGTGCTAACTAAAGATGGGGTTGGTCTGAATGACCTCTGCTGAGAAGATGATTGGTTCCATGTTCTGTTCTTTTTGTTCTTTATCTTCCTCTTCTTTAGTTTCCCTTTCTCATTCAACTGAGCTGTCATGGCTTGAGCTAACATACAGATGGCTTCACAAAATTTTGCATTTGTAACCTCATGATCTGGAGTGATTGGATTAGCATTCCTCATGGGGTTTCTTCTTGGAGACATTATCTGGAATGCGTAAGGAATGGATTAGAAGGGTCAGTAGAGTCAAACTCTATTACACGATAGTGAACATGAAGAAGTGAAGTTTTTCCAAAAACATCTCATAGCCTCCCCCTCATAAGTGTAGCGCACTTCACACCCATGAAAGAGATTCTACTCGATACGACTTTCAGACATCCTAGGACTCTTAAACCTGAGGCTCTGATACTAAGTTTGTCACGCCCCGAGGTTACCCCCTAGACATAACATGGGACTTGGAACCACAAGGATCCTAAGTTAACACTTAGTCATAGAATTCTCAAGCATGTAAAGGAAAATGAAATGGAAGCATCATAAAGAAATCCGAAATAGGGAGACATATCATAAATAGAGAGTCGAATAGGAAATACAACTCAAAGATCACCTCATAACATCTATCTCTGAAAGCCTCTAAAACTAGCATAAGGAGTTGATGGGATAATACCCCAACTAACTTAATAATCTAAAAGGAAAGGAGACATAGAAAAACTAGAATAAAGCCTAGTCCTCGCACTATGAGGACTCACCAAACCTGAGTGTGAGTGGCCAGGAACTCTAGCCACGAAGCTATAAAGGGACACCTGAATTTGCATCATCAAAGGATGCAGCGCAATATGCGGTAGCACTATGAAATATACTAAGTATGTAAGCAATGCATAAATAGAGTAAAACATACATTAAATTGTATTTAGGTAAATCCATGCATAGTAAAGATCATGAGAAGATATCATAATGGAAATCAAATCATAAGTCAAAAGAGAAACTTCAAGATGATGTTTCATAAGAAAGTTCATAAAGCTTAGAAAACTTGAAAACATAACATACGGGAGTTTCTTATAACTGACATGAGACCACGTGAGCTACATAGAATCTAACTATATAACCCTAGTTAGCAAAGCTGACTCTGAATCCTGCCAAGGAACAAGTCACTATATCCAACTATATAACCCTAGTTGGCAAAGCTGTCCAATGCCCCGCTAAGGCAAGAACACCATACATAAATATGTGGATCCACTATCATAAGCCTTTAAGGCACATATCATATCATATCATGACCTACGCTGGTAACGTAGTTTATGGGACTAAGGATACTTTCACCCAGTTCTCTCGGTTCTAAATACTACTCCCAAAACATGCATACATATAGCTCATAATCATGAAGGCATACTCTCATGCCAAATCTTATTCGTAGGGGCATACTCTCATGCCAAATCTTATTCATAAGGGCATACTCTCATGCCAAATCTTATACATAAAGCATGAAAATACATTGGGTATCATGCAACTTTCATATCATAGTTCATAAGCTTAACATAGCCATAATTCAAAAACATGCTTTTCTTTTTAAATTCATATCTGAAGAATTGGGCATGAAATTTCATAAATACATAAAGGCCATGATATCTAATCATGCCAAGTTTCTCTTGAAAACATGCAATTTCATAAATACATACGGGCCATGATATCTAATCATGCCAAATTTCTCTTGAAAACATGCAAATTCATAGTTTCATGCTAGAAATCAACTTTCATGCTTGGGATTTTAAAACCAATAAGAGAATCATACTTAAATCATGAGTAATCAAGAAGAAACCATGAATTTAAACATAGAAACTAATTTCATAAACTTTCCCCAATTTTTGGATCAAAACCCTAATTTTATATCTTCATAATTCAAAATAAGAATTGGCCTTAAAATCATTAGTAGGAAACCACTTATATAAATCCATGCAAAACCATGCAATTTAGAGTTAGAATCCATAGAAGAATCATGAGGAAATAATTTTAGAAGGACCCATAAGAATTGAGTAAGAACCCTAGTTTAGAAATCCATAAGTTCAATTTTAGAAGATTGGGGTTAAGGGCATAAGGGTGAAGGAATACCTTATTGAATACCCACATACCTTGGAATAAGATAACCCACTTCAATGGAAGATAACTAGGAGGCTTGAACTTGAAGCTAGGAGACTTGAGCTTGAGAGAAACTTTGGAGAGAAATCTTCCTTTTTGGGAGAAGAATGAGGAACTTAGGAGAGACTTAGGATAATATGGATGAAAACCCTACTAGAAATAGTCAAAATGGAACCACTTAATAGTTAAAAAGGGTGGGAAATGACCAAAATTCCCCTGAACTTAATTTAAGTAAAGCTAGAAAAATTGTCGAAGTCAGTGACCACGGGTTAGACGACGGTCCGTCAACCAGAAGGATGGACCCTCTAAGGAAATCGTGGTTTGACTGAAAGAGTCTGGGGCTACTGGACCTCAGGGATTACGGTTGGAATGACGACCCTTCATCCAGAAGGACAGGTCGTCCTTCGACTCATCATTTTCGGCAGTTAGAAGATAGGTTTCTGAACTTAGGACGACGAGTACCAGGAAAGCTGAGAAGACGGTCTGTCATCCAGAAGGACGGACCGTTCTTGGACTCATCATTTTTAGGACACTCTGAGGGTTCTTCTGGAGATGGGACGACGGGAGCATAGGAAGGGCTCGTGCTTCTAAATGATGGATCATCGTCTGAGCTGTCGTCTCTGGAAACTTGAAATTTTCTGAGATTTTTAACTTAGATAGATGGATACGTCTACGGGGTGTTACATATACTTTGAGATATCATACATATTGAACTTTTATGGGATGACTGTCGGAGCCTCACTTATTTCAAAAGGCAACTATGACTACTTCTTACTATTTTGGCCTTGATGATTGGCAGGCCCTCAGGATGCATATTTTGGAGTAGATCTCCTGAACGAAGCTGAAAAGCTCTGCCCTTTAGAGATTCACTGAATCCTGCTAGTCTGGGCTTGTTTACAACTGCCCCTGAATTACATAGAAGTCTTATTGTGCCAAATTTATAGAAGTTTTCACAAGAGTTCCCGTTGCTCCATGATCAAGCGGTGTGTTGGTTCCAGCATGAACACTATCACTAAAGGTGGCTGATATTGGGCATATTAATACGCTAAATTGTCATATTTATTTCATAGTCATGCCTCATTTTTAGAAAAAATACATGTATATTCTTACATATCGTGCAATATTATGTTGGTGAAGATAATATATGTGATTACATGTGTTTCATGGAAAATGTGCAAGGAATTAACCTAAAAGTGTGAAATATTCAAGATCAAGCTTTAACCAAACTTAGATGAGTTTCAGGACAAAGTGAAAAGGCCAGGCAATGCCTTCTCCATCGCCTTGACACTTGAGGCGTTGGGTGAGGTGAAACCTTGCCCATCACCTTGCATACTGGAGAGTTGGGTGAGGCCACTCTTTGCCACCCAAACTTCAGAGAAGCAATTATTTGCAGAAGGTCGGGTGACGCCTTGCACATAGCCTCGCCACTTGAATCTATGGGTGAGGCGATGCCTCGAGGGAAATTCAGCTCAAAATCTTTACCAAGTACAAATCTGAGTTGAGAAAGAATTAAGGATTATTTTCTACTAGTATAGATACATCCCTTGGACGGTGTTTAAAGGGATTCACTTCTTTTGGCAAGCCACACAAGGGAGAAGAGAAAACATCTTTAGGTTCTTTTCTTTTTATTTTTTGAATGAGTGGATAAACACCCTTGTTCCGAGGTAACGGCCTTAGCATGATTATTGTAGTAGACTTTTTATTTGATCTGTGAAGTTTATCATCATAGTTAATTCTTCTATTCTTGATTTTACTATTACTGCTTCGCGACCAGCAAAATAAATTTATATTCTCATGTGAATTTGAAAGAGGAATCGTGGGTTAGAATGAAGAATAAAAAGAGTAAGATATTAACTTTGGACATCAAAGAGCAAATTTGTTGCTAGGATAGACATATACCTAGATCACCTTACTTTTTTTTAAAATGGGAAGTGTGATTATGTTTACATATTTGCCTTGATCATAGAATATAAACATAGATATGCATGTGAGTAGGTTATTAGAAGCTCAAAAGACCATAATCATAGTATAAACTACATAAATGAATCACTAAATAAACTAAGCAAGTCGATGACATTGAATACACAACATGATTGCGAATTAAAATTGTAACCTTAAAATCTCTCTGTCATTGAATACACAACATGATTGCGAATATTATATCTAATTTTCCCAATCTATATTACTTGAACAATTACGTACACTTACATATGTGTTTAGGTGACATCAATTTTTTTATCGTCGTTGCTGGAAATTTAGAAATTGACAAGTTTCTTATTTATCTTTATTGTTCATGTATTAACAACTTGATCTTGGTTGTTACTTCAATAAGTACAATTCTCGAATGAGATGCACTGCTAGTGGAAAAAATTTAGCCAACTTCCACCCTAAGCCTGAAAGACTATTTTATCAAAGGCGGAGGGAGGTAACTTTTCTACAGCAATAGCAGCTGCTTGAGAAAATACATGTAGACATGGCAACTAACCATCCTCCAATGGTAGTCCGTGAAGTGGCAATACCACTTACAGGGAATGTAACTTAGAGAATCCCAAGATCGACCCTGGGAAGACGGATTGAGTTAAAGCAGAATATGGTTCAACTCTTGAACATGATGTAACACTCCAGAAATTCTAAGCCAAGATCCAAATCATTCTTCATATGTTGTTAGACCTGAACTAGATAGATTTTCTATGTATCTAAGTATTAAGACCTATTCTTAAGTTTTGGAGGTGTATTAGATATAAATTTGGGTCATAAAGAACCTTTTGCTCAAAGTTGAGTTGAAAGCTTCCTTACTGATTGAGTTTTAGTATAAGATTTTTCAGGGGTCAAGTTAAAATAATCATAACTCTTAGAATATGAAGAGTTAGGTGGCCTAGTATCCACCAAAACTCTTAGAATATGAAGAGTTAGCTGGCCTAGTACCCACCAAATTAAAAATCTTCGAGTCTTGTTTCCAACTCCACCAACCATGCATTAATATGAGTACGAAGTAAAATATTATAGGTATATTACTACAACACTATTAGTTTCTACGGATGGGATGATGACCCGTAGAATAGAACCACGGTCCATAATGGATAGAAAAATGTACCATTATTCTGAAAAATGGTTCTTCCTTGGGAGGTTGCCAAAACCAGAGAGCAGTTGAAATTTCAAAGTTAAAACAGCCACGGAAATGGTCCGTTATTGGCCAAAAATAGACTATTTTGGCTATCGTTTGGCAGACGCATCTTTCCTTTCCTGAAACTATCCGGATTTAATTTGGAATTGCCTATAAATAGGACCCCTAGGGTATTTTCACAAACACTTCATATTTTTAGCAATTTTTCTTAAACAAGTTAGTTTTCTCTCAAGTCAGTTTCAAGAAGAAAAAAAGAGCTCCAAGTTTAACCTAGGGCTTCTTTCTTCAAAACTTCAGAACTCCTTCACTAATTCTAGAATCATCTTCTACCAGGTATGTGGGTATTCAGTAAGGGTTTAGTTCACCCTTATGCCCAAAATTCCAGTTTTTTCCCAAGTATTCATGGTTTTCAAGATTAGGGTTCCTATTCAATTATGCAAATTATTCCAGTATTTAGTCTTGATGATTTCTACATGATTTATATCCTGTTTCATATAGATTGTAATATGATTTAATGATTTGCATGAGTTTTCACTATGATTTGAGAAATTATGAATTTAGCCCTAAGTTGTAGTATTTTCTAAAGTATTATCTATTCCTCAAAATTTAGCCTAGACTACTAGTTTTGAGTTAAAAACAAGAATTTAGTCAGATTTCGGGCTACTCCAATATTTTAGAAAAGCTAGTGATTTCAGACCAGTTTCGTTCTGCCTCAAAAAACTCAGAACCTCAGTTTTAATGAGCTATTAGTCTTCAGTTTGGGAGTAGTACTTACCACCGAGTTGGACTAAGATTCAGCATACCCTCAAGTCTCAAAACTATGTGCCACCGTAGGATATTTAGCCCCTCAGTTGGGCCTTAGAACTAGTGATCACATCAACCATGCCTTTATATATTGGCAAGGTATATTGGGTCCTCTTGATGGGTCATATACATCGAACTCCACATTTAGCTCACATGGTTTGTGTCGATTAATAGACTCTCCCACAGTATTAGTTTCAGTAAAGTATGTTAGGCCCTTAGTTATGTTTACTTCCAGTTTTCAGTATGTTATTAGATTATTCCTGCATTTCAGATCCTCTTATGCATGACTACATTTTTGGGAATGTGTACTACAGTTGAGCTCAGTTTTAATAGTTACTAGTATTTTAGCACGTTTACATATCAGTCAGATTTGCATATCCCTCATGCTCAGTACATTCAAAGTACTGACGCATACTCTATATGTTGCATCCTATCATGATGCAGGTTCATGTTCTCAAATTTAGCCCCACGAGTAGTCTGTACTGGTGCCAGCACAGCGACAGCCAGTGGTGAGTCCTCATCTTCCGAGTACATATTTTCATGCTTTTTGAGTTAGTCAGTTATTCCTATTTTTAGTATTTAGATTTAGCTGAGGGCTTTTCCCAGCAGCTCATTAATATTAGAGACTTTTAGACATAGAGTCAGACTTCAGCTTATATAGTTAAATTAATTCTCAGATAAACTATCATTTTAGATATTTTTAGAAACATTATTTCTTTCAGTTATGATTTCTTCAGTATGTTTCCATTGTTTAGAATTATGTTCAGTATGCTTGTGATATACTAGATTCAAGGTTAGCTTGGGATCACTTGTGACCCTAGGTCCCGTGTTATGTCTAGGGTCTAGCCTTGGGGAATGACAAACTTGGTATCACAGCATCAGGTTCAAGAGTCCTAGGGTATCTGAAAGACGCGTTAAGTATAGTCCTTTCCATGGGTGTGAAGCACACCACACTTATGAAGGAGTTATGAAATGTTTTAGGAAAAACTTCACTTCTTTCATGTTCAATATCGTGCGATAGAGTTTAACTCTATTTATCCTTTTAATCCATTCCTTATTCATTTCATATAATACCTCTGTGAAAAAACTCCATGAAGAATGTTAATCCTCCTATCCCAGACCATGAGGTTACAAATGTAGAGTTTCATAAAGTCATACGTATGTTGCTCAAGCCATGACAGCTCAGTCGAATAAGAAAGACAAATTAAAGAAGAGAAAAATGAAGAACAAGGGAACCAAGACATAGAGCCATGACTCTAGTTAGCAAAAAACTATTAGAAGGAATCGGTCATCTCTTCAGCAGAGGTCATCCAGACCAACCCCATCTTTAGTTAACACACATGCACTCGATTCTAAGTCTCATTATAGTAGGGCTCGGAGGACCTGGAGGTACCCATCTTGTAGTAGTTGTGGTAAGTTTCACCTAGGCGAGTGTCTTACTAGCAGAGATAGGTGTTTTGGGTGAGGTCAGTTAGGCTATAGGATCGGGGATTGTCCCTCCGCAAGGCAGGGAAATAGTGGTAGTCAACTCCTTGACTGATTCCCTTCGTTTCCTAGCCCGTCGGGTCAGAGTATTCCTTCAGAAGCTGAAATGGGTATGTCACTAGATTTCTTCTTTGATGCATCCATAGTCCCCAGACCCCTATTCTTGTATGGTTGTGAGTTGTCTTAGCAAGAACAAGGCAGTGATAGAGCAGTATAGTATCATTGTGGATTGTAGAAAGAGAGAGTTGTGGGGGTTAGAACCATGTAAGATTGACATGTCATTGCAAGGGATAGGTTGTGAGTTAATGAATGTGGTATGTACAGCCCTGTATGAGATAAAAGGGTTGAGGCCTAGACATTTAGGCGAGGGAGAGTCTTAGACTATAGAAGGAAGCGGATATTCATACTAGATTCTGGAGTAGTGTATGTTCTGTTAGGGTAAAATGATCATAGTTCCAGTTAAAGATTGGCGAGAGGTCCACAGACTTAGAAAGGTAGCATGAATCTAAGGGGGAGATGGTGGGATGTAGAATCAGTCAGACTTTGGAGGCTCAGTAGTGATGCTAATGAGGGTTAGAACAAAGTTAGAGAGAGGATGCAGAGGCTTATTTCCATCCTAGAAACCTCAGTATACTCCTATCATTACGATACCTTTTGCATGCCTTGTGTGTCAGCGCCATAGTCCTAATTTGAAGTTACGCACTCTATTCAGATTCACGCCCATATTCAGCTCCTAGAAGGACAAGTGATTGCTTCAGACAACTATTCTAGTCTTACTCTATGATTCTATAAATTCCAGCTTTATGCCCTAAGACTCGTTATTTATGTAAACTCATGTCTCACAGTATTCTCAGTCCTATTTACTTAGTTCAGTCCTGTCACGACCCAATTTCTCGATCATGATGGAACCTACAACCCCCGGTAGGTGAACCAATCCCCGTAGCCCAGAACACTTAGTAATGGGCTACTATCTAGCAAATAAGGGAACAAGACGAATAAAATAGGTCACAGGGATATAAATATATACATATGCGGAAACTAAACCAAACCCCAAGACCTGGTATCATAGTACAGAGCCAAACTACATAAATGGAGTGCAAATAAACCAAAACTATATATATAGATGTCTCTGAATGGTAATAGAGTACATGAAGCAAAAGATAAACTAAAGCTAAGCTCCGATCGCCAAGAGCTCACCCTCAGTCTGAAGTAGTCTCCAACAGATCTCCAAACACGATTCACAACGATCTAACGGCGATGGCCCACGCTAGAATCTGCACCCAAAGATGCAGGGGGTAGGGGTGAGCACCAAATGCGAAGCATAAGGTACCCAGTAGGTATCATAGGCCGACTGGGCACATATAAGATAAAAGCGCAGTAATAGACAGAATAGAAGCAAGTAGTCACAAAAATCAACGAAAGGTACACAGGAACTAGCCCAGAGGGAAATCAACAGAACCACATAGGAGGCTAGTAAGCAGAATATACACACCATAGGCACAGGTGGAAGTAAGAAATAACGCACCTGGGGTCCTTGCAACAACAGTGTATACAAAATAAGTTTACGAAATGGACGGTATACCGGTAACCTCAAGTGTAAGAAGAAAAGAGAAAGAGTAATGATAGACATGCTCAGAGACATGAATCAACCTCAACTAATCATATCAATCTCAAATCCAGAACTAACAGTCTAGCAGTAACCAATCTCATACTTATCCATAATAGAGAACAATTCTATAAGTAAATAGCAAAAGTCTACCTACAGTCCCCCAGCCGCCCATACAACCGAGGAACACAAACAAGTGAAAACAAACCCTCCGGCATCCCATACTAACGGAGCGTACAATCAGCAAACAGCAAACAAGGGTGGAGCCTCAAACAATGAATGATATGATGCATGAAGATCTCAAGTGCCATGGTATCTCTGTATGTACCTCCTCCGGCGCCAATCCAGCCCAGCAGGTAGGTTCCATGGAAGGACTCTGCCCGTATACCTCTACTCCACCGTATACCCCTCCTCAGGCACACGTAGCCCATAGCCCCTGGCCCGGATAGCAAGGTCCATGGAGGTCCCAGACCCCATACTAAAACTCAGTATCAGAACATGTATCAAGATAGAGACCCAGTCTCGATATCAAGATAGAGACCTAGTCTCGAATATGCATGCCCAGACCCTGTCCAGGACTAAAAATAGTAGGAAAATATCTCAAAAAACCCCTTCAAGGGTGCCCGGGCGTACCGGGTCACAGTAAAAAGTCATCTCAGTGCTCGGTCCAACCGAGGATAAAAAATCATCTCAAGTAACAAAAAACTCAACTAGCACCCCCGCCTGCGAGTCCTAGCGATAATCATAAAATGATGATTTTAAATATAATTTTACTTTCTTGCCCAAAAATCTCCACAAGTGAAATCAACCATTTCCAAATCATTTCCATCAAAAATGGGCCCCCCGGGCCATGCAAGGTTTAGAAAACAGTGCCAGTAGGCCCGAAGCCAAAACCACAGTAAAACGTGGATAAAACCTTTTTATATGTGCATGGAAATTGTATGAGCACACACAATAGCTGCCCCGCAGCTCACAATCAACCTATCGACCCTGCACAGGCCCACAGCTACTCAGCAAGCATAACCAGCCTAGAAGGATATTTCTATGCCCGGGACTCGCGGACATTCTCAAAATCCCACCTTCTATGTTCCAGAGTCAACAAGGCCTCACAGGACCACAAGGGTAAATAAAATATATCCGCAAATACTACAAGCAACGGAGGAATAAACATAGGCGGACATGAATAAAGCGGTCAAAGTCTGTGGTACCAACCTAATAAACCAACCCAAGGATGCCCATTAATACAATTTTATTCTATATATGCGGAGTCTAGGAAAATTAAACCGTAACCTACCTGTCATCCGACGACAAGCTGCTGGAACAACGATGTCCAAGCTCGAACCACTTCGAGAAAATCCTAAACTAAATCGGAATCGGATTCGGATTTGGGCTTGAATAACTTGACGTAGATAATTGACTTACTTTATCAAATATATTTTCCTCCCAACAACCTCTCACCTGAAGGAGTATTTAACAGTGTGCATAATTGTATGCAACAGTAATATACATATATGTATATCAACTTAGCAAAGTCAAAAGGCTCACTTTAATGTAATATAAGCATGCAATTCATCATATGCTGCCACTTCCAAAAGATGCCACCTTTCCACTTGCTATGCTGTGTTAGCCCTCCACCTCCATGTGGAAGTGGAGGTGGCAACCAATCCGATCCGTTAAGTATATACTCGGGTATTGCATAAATTCGTGGTAAAATAAATATGATATTTTAAATATACCATAATTAATAGAAAATTATTTCAAATAAAACCTACTATATTATAATAATAAATTTTAACATAACTAAATTTTACTGTCTCCATTAAAATATTACGGAGTATAAAAACTTTATAAAATAAATACGTATACAATTATAACGTTTCAAAAATATTTTCCATAACCCTTTAAAATATTTTGAAAAGGCAATACTAATATAATTTTTACCAAATTCAACTTTTAAATAAAATATTTTTAAATACACGCACGATGCTAATACAATTCTTAAGTTTAGGCTCGTAATTCGCCAACGCACGATTTTGATACTCAAGAATTCTCTCGGGATCCTCCCTTATGTTTTATCACTGTTTCGAAACTGAAATGGCATCTTAAAATGTGAAGTCGAGGCTTAAATCGAGTTTAACCCGACCCGGTTCGCGACCCGGTTCGCAACCCATTTTCTGCCAGACAGTCCGCGGTAAAACAGTCATAACTCTTTACTCCGAGATCAGTTGGACGTGAGGTTTTGTGCGTTGGAAACTAGACTCGTAGACCTTCGATTTGGTATTTCGGGGAACTTCTAACTCTTTATATACTGGGAGAAAAGCCCTGACACATTTGACCCAAAGTTCAGAAAATTTGTTAAAGGTCTTACGATATCTTTTGTCGATTTGCTTGACTTCAAAACTTAAACGTGGAAATGACCGGAAGGGTCATTACATCATCAACTACTAAAAAGGGCTTTCGTCCTCGAAAGTCAAGGTCAA